>JAAKHE010000900.1:0-13630 GCA_011039315.1 Vitis labrusca | reverse complement strand
ATATTATTTATCTTATATTAAATTTAGTATATTATTTATATATTAAATTTAGTAAATAAAATTAATTAATTTTATAATATATATTTATAATAATTGTATTATTGTATGAGAATAATAGAGAATGAAAAAATGGATTTTTGAAGTTTTTTTTTTTAAGTGAGAATTTCTCGGTTGTTATTTTTTTTTCTTTGTTGTGTGGAAAATTTTTAACTTAAAGATTAATATTTTTAATCTTAAAATTTATATAATAAAATTAATTTAAAAATTAAAACGAAACAAAATTATGTATTTTATAAATAATTACTTAATAAATTAATAACAATTTTTTAAAAATTCATAAATTGATAATTTTTTTTTTTAATTCCAAAGTAAGAGAAAAAAAAAAGATTATTTATCTTATATTAAATTTAGTAAATAAAATTAATTAATTTTATAATATATATTTATAATAATTGTATTATTGTATAAGTAGAATAAATAATGGAAAAGTGGATTTTTGAAGTTTTTTAAGTGAGAATTTCTCACTTTTGTTGTGTGGAAATTGTCTCTTCAAAGATACAATTTCCCGCTTAGTTTTATTATTATTATTATTATTATTATTATTATTTAAGTGAGAATTTCTCGCTTTTGTTGTGTGGAAATGGTCTCTTTAGGAGAAGATTTCCCACTTGGTTTTTTTTTTTTTTTTTTTAAAGTGAGAATTTCTCACTTGTGATATATATCTGTGTGTGTGTGTGTGTGTGGAAATCGTCTCTTGAAGAGATGATTTCTCACTTTTTAATTTTTTTTACTTTTATTTTATTTTTGTGAAAATCGTCTTTTCAAGAGACGATTTCTCACTTCTTAAATTTTTTGGAAATTGTCTCTTAAAAGTGACGATTTCCCATATAAAAAATGGAATTTTAAAAATCATGTCTTGGAAAGACGATTTTTTTTTATAATTTTTTTAAAAGTTCATAAATCGTCTTTTGAAAAGATGATTTTTCACTAACAATTTATTTTCTCTTTCCTATTTGGACAAAACTTCAGTAGATTTGGAATTATTTTTCCTACTACGATAATTTAGGAATTATTTTTTTAAAACTATTGCACTCTTATAAAAAATCCCTTAATTGAGATAGGTCTATAAGGGCTCCATTTGAAGCAATGACCAGTTTAAGATGAATAAGGCCATTGTTCATGGACCTTCAAATGGCAGTATTTATGGGCCATACAAAAAATATCACTTTAAAGAGTTGGCCCAATATTTATGGGTTGGACAATAAGATAAGATCAACCATATTGGCAGCAAATTAGATTGTTTGTAAGCCATTAGGTGATCCTTATTTCACTGCAAGGAGCCTATAGAGTATAGCTAAATCTTCTCATGCCTCCCTACTTTTGTGACAGTCTTGATGAATATTTTGTGTTCAAACTTTAAACCACCACTTATTCTCATCTCCAAAAATTGATTGTATGCCCTAATTCTTAGTGAATTTTTTCCAATGTGGTCACCACGAAAGAAAGGAAACCTTCTAGTTATCCTACTATATAGTTTTAGTACTAAAAAAGTGGAGGGTGCCTGCTGTTTTCATAAGAAAATAATATGTGATTCAATCTAACCTAGATCTACTTAATTTCTCAGGACGTTGCATAAAGGCTCAACAATTCACTGCCAAATACTCAACTTATTCATATATAGACTTTTCCACTATTCGGACAGAGCTTTTCAGCATTAGAGAACTAATACCACTTATCAAAGGTCCTTATTTTGGTCAATGGTGAGCAACTTTGTGTCCAAACCCCCCTCCCCTTCTTCCGTCAAGTAATCTTAATTTGCTATAGAAGTTGCTCCCAATCCTAAAAATCACGTTAGATCATGTTTGGAAAGCTTAATTTGATAAGGAATGAGTCCATAACATATATCAAGTTGCCCAACATTTTAATAATATGAATTTATTAGAAATACTTTTGTTTCATCCTTAATTTCTACCCCATGTCGCCATCTAGCAGGTGATTATTGGATAACATAATAACTCTATAATTTTTTTTTGTTTTCGCTTTTTTTCTTCTTCTACTCACCACCACGCACCTCAACAAAGTTGTAAAAGGTTAAGACAAAAATATTATTTCTTTTAATTTGCCCTATGCTTAAATGCATTCACAAAAAAATGTTGTTCAATCTAGTAGAGGTTAGAGATAGGGCTTAGATCATGAGATAACTTCTTACATTTCTCTTTAGGTAAAATATAAAATTAAAGCTAAAACCATGATTTCAAAATACAATTTTTTTTTTTTAAAAAATAACATTATCTTTATTTATGTGTCAAACTTTTTTTAAGTAGTAAGTCATTTTAAGAAAATTGTGCATATGCTTAAGAAGCTTTATATAACTTAAAAAGATCTTTTTTACTTTATAGAAAACTATTTGAAACAAGGTTTAAAGAAATGCCCATTGTAGGACTTCGGGCGCTACTAATTCTCCTAAAAGCAATTGCTGTTAAGAAAGGCGCATACCCTAACCTTATAGTGCATTCACCCAAGCGCCCACGGCGAACATAAGGGAAGTTGATGGACGTGGCCAACTCTCCGATCTGCCAACAAACTTCCCCTCCTAGTGACACCCTTGGGGTTCAAACCCGTCACCTCGGCTTTGATACCAATTGAGAAAATAAAGACAAATATTTAAATGAGAAAAACACCCAAGAGGGGGGGAGAGAGGGTGAATTGGGTTTTTAAAAATTCTTTTTAAACACAACAAATTTAAGCACAAGAGAAGCATATAAAAAGAGATAGAGTTAGAGAGATCAAAATCAAATTTTATAATGGTTCAGCACTTCCTTTGCCTATGTCCACTTTCCTTAAGCTCCTAACCGAGTGAGGGTTCCACTAACTTAAAGCTTCAACCAAGCTTCTAATCTCCTTTACACTTGGATTTCGGCTCCAATGGGCTCTTACACAATCTCTTCAAGATTCAACTCACTTGAAGGCTTTAACACTCAATTTACAAGAATGAACTTTTCTCAACCTATCTCAATCATAGCTCAAATACAAATCAAAGCTAGGATGAATCACAAAAGTGCACTAAAGGATATGCAAGTGAAGATTTAATGCACCAAGAAAGAAATGAGAGCTTTTAAGGCAAGAACAAGTGGGTAGACTATTTAAATGCAGGTGTTCTCTTATTCATAAATGAAGTGGAGCTCTCTATTTATAGGTTTCTAACCTCAGGAGCTGAGAAAAACAAAAAATAGCCTCAACTGATTGAGCTGGGGGTCTACCGGTTCACTAGCTGTTGGAGCATTTAATGGTATGGAAAGTTATTGTTGCTTCAACCGGAGGTCGATCAGGAAGGAAGATACCTTGACCGGGAAGGAAAGACTACTAGAGAAAGAGAATGTTTTTTTACTCCTCAATTGGACCTCGATCAAGAAGAGGGAACTGGTCGACCTGTACCCTGGCCAATTGAGTCGGTTGGCCAGTGCCTCGACCGGTTCATCATTTCTACCCTAAAAATCTTTTGTTTTTGTTTTTTTTTTGTTTTTTTTTTTGTTTTTTTTGTTTTTATCTTTTCTCTTCTAACACTTAGGCAAGGTCTTTAGGTAAATTAATATGCCAATTTTGCAGTTATTTGTCTAAGGTTCATTTGATAAAACTCGGGTTTTGATGAAACTGTAACTTTAAAAAATAAACCGAGTTTTTGAAATATGCATGAAATGATATGTAAAACCTAAGTGCACCCATGCATTCATCTTACATTTGTTTCATATGATTAAAGGTCTTCCAAACATCTTGATCTTGCATCCATTAAGCCCTTTGATGAATTTCCAAATTAATACCTGCTATTTTTTACAATTTAATCCAATTAGTAACTTAACTACGGTTTGTTATCATCAAAACCTGATTAAGAGAACCCTTGGGCTAACAATCTCCCATTTTTCAATAAGAATGAATTTTTAATAAGAAACAATGTAAGTCATGAAACATATAGGCATATCATATATAATTCAAATGTACATGAAACATATAAGCCTATCATATGTACGATCCAAACAAATGATATGACAATGATATGCATGTAAGTTTCTTAGATCCTAAATATCTTCCCCTTTTGGCAACATGAAAAAAGAACAATGATATGCATGAGATAACTTCTTACATTTCTCTTTAGGTAAAATATAAAATTAAAGCTAAAACCATGATTTCAAAATACAATTTTTTTTTTTTAAAAAATAACATTATCTTTATTTATGTGTCAAACTTTTTTTAAGTAGTAAGTCCTTTTAAGAAAATTGTGCATATTCTTAAGAAGCTTTATATAACTTAAAAAGATCTTTTTTACTTTATAGAAAACTATTTGAAACAAGGTTTAAAGAAATGCCCATTGTAGGACTTCGGGCGCTACTAATTCTCCTAAAAGCAATTGCTGTTAAGAAAGGCGCATACCCTAACCTTATAGTGCATTCACCCAAGCGCCCACGGCGAACATAAGGGAAGTTGATGGACGTGGCCAACTCTCCGATCTGCCAACAAACTTCCCCTCCTAGTGACACCCTTGGGGTTCAAACCCGTCACCTCAGCTTTGATACCAATTGAGAAAATAAAGACAAATATTTAAATGAGAAAAACACCCAAGAGGGGGGGAGAGAGGGTGAATTGGGTTTTTAAAAATTCTTTTTAAACACAACAAATTTAAGCACAAGAGAAGCATATAAAAAGAGATAGAGTTAGAGAGATCAAAATCAAATTTTATAATGGTTCAGCACTTCCTTTGCCTATGTCCACTCTCCTTAAGCTCCTAACCGAGTGAGGGTTCCACTAACTTAAAGCTTCAACCAAGCTTCTAATCTCCTTTACACTTGGATTCCGGCTCCAATGGGCTCTTACACAATTTCTTCAAGATTCAACTCACTTGAAGGCTTTAACACTCAATTTACAATAATGAACTTTTCTCAACCTATCTCAATCATAGCTCAAATACAAATCAAAGCTAGGATGAATCACAAAAGTGCACTAAAGGATATGCAAGTGAAGATTTAATGCACCAAGAAAGAAATGAGAGCTTTTAAGGCAAGAACAAGTGGGTAGACTATTTAAATGCAGGTGTTCTCTTATTCATAATGAAGTGGAGCTCTCTATTTATAGGTTTCTAACCTCAGGAGCTAAGAAAAACAAAAAATAGCCTCAACCGATTGAGCTGGGGGTCTACCGGTTCACTAGTTGTTGGAGCATTTAATGGTATGGAAAGTTATTATTGCTTCAACCGGAGGTCGATCAGGAAGGAAGATACCTTGACCGGGAAGGAAAGACTACTAGAAGAAAGAGAATGTTTTTTTACTCCTCAATTGGACCTCGATCAAGAAGAGGGAACTGGTCGACCTGTACCCTGGTCAATTGAGTCGGTTGGCCAGTGCCTCGACTGGTTCATCATTTCTACCCTAAAAATCTTTTGTTTTTGTTTTTTTTTTTGTTTTTTTTTTTTTTTATCTTTTCTCTTCTAACACTTAGGCAAGGTCTTTAGGTAAATTAATATGCCAATTTTGCAGTTATTTGTCTAAGGTTCATTTGATAAAACTTGGGTTTTGATGAAACTGTAACTTTAAAAAATAAACCGAGTTTTTGAAATATGCATGAAATGATATGTAAAACCTAAGTGCACCCATGCATTCATCTTACATTTGTTTCCTATGATTAAAGGTCTTCCAAACATCTTGATCTTGCATCCATTAAGCCCTTTGATGAATTTCCAAATTAATACCTGCTATTTTTTACAATTTAATCTAATTAGTAACTTAACTACGGTTTGTTATCATCAAAACCTGATTAAGAGAACCCTTGGGCTAACAATCTCCCATTTTTCAATAAGAATGAATTTTTAATAAGAAACAATGTAAGTCATGAAACATATAGGCATATCATATATAATTCAAATGTACATGAAACATATAAGCCTATCATATATACGATCCAAACAAATGATATGACAATGATATGCATGTAAGTTTCTTAGATCCTAAATATCTTCCCCTTTTGGCAACATGAAAAAAGAACAATGGGGGTCTCTAAGAAATAAAGGCTGAGAAGGTGGAAGTGGAAATACAGAGCGCAAGTAAGCTATCAACTCCCCATGCTGACTCTCCAGGTGATCCTCAATGCACTCAATCCTCTGCTAGAGATGCTCAACCTATGAAGTGACACCAGCCTGATGTTGATCCGTGAGAGCCTCAAGACGCTCAAACCGTGAGGTGAAGCTAACTTGTTGTTGATCCATGCGATCCTCAATACGCTCAAATCTTTGCTATAGATACTCAAACTGAGAGGTGAAGCTAGCCTGATACTGATCCTACGATCCTCCATGGAGTAAAACCAAGTATCACTTACTACAACAAACTCCTCTATACAAGTGCCTAGAGAGCTAATCTAAGCAGATAGATCCATCCAAGGAGCATAGTTAGGAGTGTGAGATGTCTAATGAGGTGGTATCTTTTAATGAGGAGGCTCGGTGAATGAAAGCTGAGCAAATGGTCCTGCTGTGTAAGTTGGCTCAGACATCATTGGCTTAAAAAATGTGGCCTCAAACTAAACACCCTCTGATTGGAGTGGAGAAATTTCATGCTTGGGCTCTCTCTGCTAATAGCCACTCTGAGGGTCTACTCCACTCTCCATCCCTTGTATCTCGACCTCCTCCTCTACTCCAAGATGTGCCTGTCCCTGTCCCCGGGCCTGTGCTAGTGGTCTCTCTACTCTCCTAACCCAAAAACCATCGGGGGCCTTCTCAAATTTCATCCGCCTTATCGACTGATCATCATACGTGTCATAAATGTTAGGGGCCTCAAATCTATCTCTCTGCTCAAATCAATGTCAACATCCTTGAAGACTTTAGTGAGGAAGCGACCATAGGGGAGTACGCATGTCTTACTCCCGCAACATGAGATTATGTGCATCATCATTAAGTACCCCAAGTGGATCCGTCTCCCAGTCAAAATAAGTCAATGAGGAATGCCTTATAATAGGAGACCTCGTCTCGGTGTCTTCCTCGTGGTAGAATGATAGAGCATATCATGTGGTGTAGCACTTTGCTGATCACGGTCAAGCTATAGACCAAGGGTTTGCCCATCCCCTAGGCGTCTGAAAGTCTGCAAATCATCTGAATGGCCTCTCTAGGCTAGAATCCTAGTCTAGTGGGTCAAATCTTGGACTCAAACACTCTGAGTCTAATCGGAGCAATATTGAAAATGCGGCAAATGCTCTTTAGGTCTACGGATCTTGACTCCTCTAATAGTGGAAATAATCGGGCCACCAATGCCATAAGTCGCCCTCGAATAAAAAACTCACACCAAGGTTAGGAAAATCGGCTCCAAAACAATCACCATGGGCAGCCAACCCATCCTAGTGAAAATGCCCTCGAATTCAAAATGTTGAAGTTAGGAGAAATATCAATTTCTCCCCGAAACTACCTTCCTCTGAGCAAATTGTTGCTTGTACCACTGGTAGTCCTCCACGGAGCTGAACAAGGTGGTGTCAAACCTTGCTTTTCGAAGAGCCTCCGACTGAGAAGCTAAGATGGCTCAACTAGGCACTTGCTCTATGCCCTAAAAGCAGTTGACTCTCTCCTAGGAGCCATGAGAAAGAGCGAAATAATGGAGAAGGGGCTGGTAGAGAGAGAAGTGAGCACAAATGAAACCCTAGGCACATAGAAATGGAGAATAAACTGACTGTAACGCATGAGAGGAAGAGAATGTGGTCCAAAACTGAAACCCTAGCCTCCAATCTTCCCAAAAATCCAATCCAAAGCCTTCAATCGGTCCAAACCTTACTCAAAATAGTCTCTAGAAGCCAAAATCAGAAAAGCCCTAAAGAAATGGAGGAAAATAGTGGAGAAACTAAAGCACGGGAGTCACTTAAAAACCTTAATCCTGACGAACCGGTCAACCAGTCTTGGTCCGATCGATCTCTTAGTCAACGCGGTTAACGGTTTGACATTTCAACTTTTGTGCATTTTCTCATTATTTTGATTCTCTTCCTGCCCTTTTCAGTTGAAATCCTTAATTTTTTATGCCCAATGCCAAGGGAATTTTGATTTTTGGTTGAAATTTAACCAATATCTAAGTATATGCCTATATGATGCAAATGACATGAAATTCATGCAATCAGAAGGTATATTCAACAAGAATTCATAAAGCAATCATTAAATCATAAAGAAATTACCTGTAGTTGTCTTCTAATATCAACAAATTGTTTTTCACTTAGAGGTTTTGTAAAGATATCGACAAGTTGATCGTTTTTGCTTACAAATTCAAGTATTATGTCACCCCTTTGTGCATGATCTCTAAGAAAATGATGTTTAATCTCTATATTCTTAGTCCTAGAGTGTTGCATGGGATTTTTTTATATACTTATGGCACTAGTATTATCACATTTAATAGGAACATGCTCAAAAGATAAATCAAAATCACTAAGTGTTTGTTTCATCCAAAGGATTTGTGCACAACATAAATTGGCTACTATATATTCGACTTTCGCTGTTGACAAAGCTACCGAATTTTGCTTCTTACTATACCATGAAACAAGTGAGTGTCCTAAGAAATGACAAGTGTCACTAATGCTTTTTCTTTCAACTTACAACCGGCAAAATCGGCATCCGAAAAACCAATTAATTCAAAGTTATCACTCTTAGGATACCATAAGCCTATGTCTATTGTCCCTTTCAAATATTTGAGAATTCTTTTTACGACACTTAAGTGAGGTTCTTTAAGACAAGATTGAAATCTAGCACACAAGCATACACTATACATAATGTTAGGTCTACTAGTGGTCAAATATAGCAAAGAACTTATCATGCCTCTATACATAGTAGAGCAAATGGATTTACCTTTCTCATCCTTATCAAGCTTGATGGATGAGCTCATTGGAATCTTCATTGCTTTGGATTCTTCCATGTTGAACCTTTTGAGAAGATCTCTTATATACTTTGCTTGATTAATGAAGGTTTCTTCCTTTAGTTGCTTGATTTGAAGTCCAAGGAAGAAGTTGAGTTCTCCCATCATGCTCATTTCAAACTCATTATGCATGTACTTAGAAAATTCTTCACAAAGAGAGACATTAGTAGTACAAAAAATGATATCATCAACATATATTTGAACTAAGAGCATATCATTTTCTTTGGTTTTTATGAAAAGAGTTGTGTCAATTTTTCCCATTTTAAAACCCTTTATCAAAAGAAAATTACTCAATCTTTCATACCATGCTCTAGGTGCTTGTTTCAAACCATAAAGTGCCTTTTTAAGTTTAAAACATGGTTAGGAAAGTTAAAACTTTGAAAACTAGGTGATTGTTCAACATAAACTTCTTCATTTATAAAGCCATTTAAAAAAATCACTTTTCACATCCATTTGATATAAAACAAAGTCTTTAAAACATGCAAAGGCAAGTAGCATCCTAATGGATTCCAACCTAGCTATGGGGGAAAAGGTTTCTTCATAATCTATTCTTTCTTCTTGATTAAAACCTTGGGCTACCAATCTTGCTTTATTTCTAACTATTATGTCATTTTCATCCATTTTATTTCTAAAGACCCATCTAGTTCCAATAATACTTTGATTTGAAGGTCTTGGTACTAATTCTCATATTTCACTTCTTTCAAATTGATTTAACTCTTCTTGCATATAAATCATCCAATTTTCATAATCTAAAGCATGATTTATATTTTTAGGCTCAATTTGAGAGATAAAAGCTAGATTATTACAAATGTTTCTAAGAGAAGATCTAGTTCTTACCCCACTAGATGGATTACCTATAATTTGATCTTGTGGGTGATTGGTGACAAACTTCCATTCTTTAGGAAGGTCTTGGCTTGATTCACCTTGCACTTGTTGAGGAGGAGGTAGTGCCAGTGGTGATTCTTCTTTATTGGGATCCTCTCCATTTTCTTCTTGTTGCCTTCTTTCTTCAATTTGCAATCTTCCCATGGAGGTCTCCAAACCTAAATCATCATTAAAACTCTTTCTTTCTTGGAGAGAATTGTTAGATTCATCACAAAAAAACATGGATGGACTCCTCTACAACCATGTTTTTTTTTGTTAAAAACTCTAAAAGATTTACTTGAAGTTGAGTAACCAAGGAAAATTCCAACATCCGATTCTGCATCAAATTTTCCAAGATTGTCTTTGGTGTTTAATATAAAAATTTGCACCCAAAGACTTTGAAATAGCTAATGTTGGGTGTCTTGTTTTTCCAAAGCTCATAGGGAGTTTTCTTAAGAATTGACCTCAATAATATTCTATTTAAAACATAACAAGAAGTGTTAACTGCTTCGACCCAAAAATATTTTGGTAAATTGTTTTCATTTAACATGGTTATTACCATTTCTTGAAGAGTTCTATTTTTCCTTTGAACTACCCTGTTTTGTTGAGGAGTTCTAGGAGTCGAAAAATTGTGGTTAATTCCATGCTCATTGCAATATTCTTCAACAAATTCTCTCCCATGATCACTTCTTATACAAGTAATTGCAAAACCTTTTTTATTTTGAACGTTATTGCAAAACTTTGAAAACTCAAAAAAATGCTTCATTCTTTTGACTTAAAAATAAGACCTATGTGTATCTAGAGAAGTCATCTACAATAACATATGCATAAGATTTTCCTCCAAGACTTGGTGTCCTAGAGGGACCAAATAAATCCATATGCAACAACTCAAGTGGCCTAGATGTGAAAATGAAGTTTTTGTTTTTGAAAGAGTTTTTGATTTGCTTTCCCACTTGACAAGTTTTACAAACTTTATCTTTTTTGAAAATTTATTTTGGGAAGGCCTCTAACAAGTTCATCTTTGTTGAGTTGGGAAATAAGGTCCATGTTAGCATATCCTAACCTCCTATGCCACAACCAACTTTGATCATGCATGCTTGAAAAGCATCTATCATGGCCATCATATTTTGAAATATTTATAGCGTAAACATTATCACATCTATGACCCATGAAGATGGTTTTATCATTTTCAATATCCTTGATGATGCAATGAGATGCTTTAAAATTCACTTTAAAACCTTTGTCACAAAGTTGAATAATGATTAAAAGGTTATGTTTTAAACCATTTACTAATAAAACACTTTTAATAAGAGAGGATGTGTCATTACCAATGTTGTCTTGATCAATGATTCTTCCTTTTGCATTGTCTCCAAAGGTAACATATCCTCAATTTTTCTTTGTAAGGAAAGCAAACTTGGATTCATCTCCGGTCATGTGTCTTGAGCATCCACTATCCAAGAACCATTTATCCTTATTTGAACCCTACAACATAATAAAACTTAAGTTGATTTAGGTACTCATATCTTTTTGGGTCCTTGAGAGTTAGTGACCTTGGATTTTTCAATCCAAATCTTTTTAGCTTTTGCATTTAAATTCTTTTGAGAACCATTTCTTAAAGGACATGTACTACTAATGTGCCCTTCTCTTCCACAAAAGTTGCAAGTAGTGGAAGGACTTGCACTTGTGGATTCCTTTACAAAATAGTTTTTAAAATACTTTTGATTTTTTGAAGATTTGAATCCTAACCCTTATTTTTCAAAAACACATTTTTGGCTAGCTAGAATCATATCAAAAGATTTTTGTCCATAAGAAAAGATTGAAAGAGATGAGGTCAACCATTCATTTTTCTTTCTTAAAATCTCATTTTTCTTTTTCAAGATGATTTTTAGAAATTTCAACATTTGAAAAATTTTCTTTTATTTTTCCAAGTTCTTTTTCAAATTGTTGAATTTTCTTTTTAAGAGAGATATTTTTTAAACTAAGTTTTTCAAAATCTTCATTCAATTCTTCAAAAACATCATGTATATCTTCATCACTAAGGTTAGAGTTTACCTCATCAAGTTCATCTATTGCCATGAAGCACATGTTTGCCACTTCTTTATCCTTTTCTTCTTTGGAGGATTCTTCACTTTCACTCCAAGTAGCCATCATTGTCTTCTTTTTTCTCCTCTTGGATTCACTTTTGTAGAGAGGACAATCATATTTAATGTGTCCCAGTTTCTTGCATTTGAAACACACCAAATCTCTTTTCTTTTCCCATTTTTCCTTGTCACCATGAGATGAAGATTCCTTTTTAGAAAGGTCTTTTCTAGAAGTGAACCTTCTTCCTCTGAGCCTTTCACCCCTCATGAATTTGTTGAACTTTCTTGTGATGAGGGTTAAATCTTCATCTTCTTCACTTTGTTTTTCTTCTTCAACTTCTTCTTCTTCTTTAGTTGTGGCTTTGAGAGCTATGTTCTTCTTCTTTTTTTCTTCACCTTCTTATTGCTTCTTTGCCAAATTGATCTCATATGCCATTAATGACCCTATGAGCTCCTCCATAGGTAGCTTGGTCAAGTCTTTGGCTTCTTGAATTGCGGTGACCTTTGTATGCCACTTTGATGGAAGTGACCTTAAAATCTTCATCACCTTTTCAGATTTCTTGTAGGTCTTTCCCAATGCTTCAAGACCATTGAAAATGTCAATGAACCTAGTGATCATCTCAACAATAGTCTCATTATCTTTCATAAAAAACAATTCATAGCTATGAACAAGTAAATTGATTTTTGACTCTTTCACATGATTTGTTCCTTCATGAGTTATTTCAAGCAATCTCCAAATTTCTTTAACCGATTTGTATTGACATATTCTATTATATTCATTTCTATCCATAGAGCATTGCAAAGTGTAAATGACCTTAGCATTTTATTGAAAATTCCTTCTATCACGCTCATCCTATTCTTGCTTGGGTCTTGGAACCATGACTCCATCAACTAGTTTTGAAGGAAAAGTTGGGTCATCTTTAATGACGTTCCATAAGTCTAAATTGGTTGATTGTAAAAACCAAGTCATTTTAGTTTTGCAATAGGGACAATCAATTCCTGTAAAAAAATGGAAGTATATTTTTTGCAAAACTTTCAATATGAGATGAGCTTGATGGAATAGTCATTTCCTCTTAGACGAGTAAGTCTTAAATAAAAGGCCAAGCTTTGATACCAATTGAGGACCTCAGACACTACCAACTCTCCTAAAAGCAATTGTTGTTAGGAAAGGTGCATACCCTAGCCTTATAATGCATTCACCTATACGCCCACAACGAACACAAAGGGAGTTGATGGATGCGACCAACCCTCCGATCTGCCAACACCCTCAATAATTTTGTTCCAAATATTAATTTTTCAATTCAACTCTAATATAATTCTTGAGTTTTTACATCGGTCTTGAAGACACAAGATTATTGCTAATTAGTTCACAAGGCTATTTAGGAAAGTATGATTGAATTTGTTTAGAGCGTAATGACATGTTTATGTGTATTATGGGCTTAATCATATAACAAGCCAAATTTTAAACAAAAAGTTACAAAAAAAAATAAAAATTAACAAGCACAATGAAGTTTCCTATGTAAATGCTCGTACTTTATTTTATGTACTTAATTGATAGTTTGATAAGTTTTTAATTACCATTCATGGTTTGGCTCATTGAGGTTTGTTTATCTATAAATACACTAATTGATTATATTTACACAACCCCATGACCTAAAGTTTATTGTCATTATTCTCTATGCTTTCCTAATACTTTCAAAGCCTTCACTTGGATTGAGATTAATCATGGCACTTGATAGCATCCTCTTAAGTCATTGAGGAGTTCAC
>JAAKHE010000899.1:108929-139183 GCA_011039315.1 Vitis labrusca | reverse complement strand
GAGACTTTCTTTCTTCCATTTTTACCTAGTTCTATGTTAGTTTAGTTTCAAACACCACTTTCAAAAAAAAATTTATTTTCTTTTAAACTTTAAGTTTTTGACAAAGGAAATCATCAGATTCAATTTCTAATCTTGAGTCTATCACTGATAGAATGAAAACCCATCCCAGAGTTCGACCCTAGAGCTGCTATACTATAGTAGCTTTGCTACGCTAGTATGAGGTAATAGGATTTATAAATATTTTTTATTAAAATACCCGACTGGGCACGAATCAGTCATTCATGTTATGCATAGCCCTGAGCTCATGACATAAAGTCATTCATATCATCCATAGCCTTGAGCTACTCATAACATTTAGAGGCTTGAGCTCACGGGATCCCTAGTCATTCAAATCATCCAAAATGTTGAGTTGTTCAAAGTATCCATACCCTTCAGCTCATGACCTGGAGTGGCACATATCATCCACAGGCTTGAGCTGTTTATAGCATCTTGAGCCTTAAGCACACTACTCGGAGTTGTTCATGCCATCAACAACCCTAATCTATTCATCACATTTAGACCCCTAAGCCCACGACCCGAAGTCATTCATGTCATCATAATCCTTAGGCTATTCATAGCATTTAGAGTTGTGAGCTTATGACCTAGAATCATTATATTATCCACAACCTTGAGCTATTCATAGAAATTAAAACCATAAGCTCACAACCAAGAATCATTCATCTTATCCATAGCTCTAAGTTGTTCAAAGTATCTTGTTGTCTGAGCTCATAGGACCCTAGGTCGTTCATATCATATAAAACTCTGAGTTACTCATAGCATCTAGAGCCTTAAGCTCATGACCCAAAGTAATTCATGTCAACCATAGCCTTGAGTTGTTCATAGTATCTTTAGTCATGAGCTCATAACTCAGAGTCATTCATGTCATCCATCACCCTTAGCTCATGGCACAAAATCATTCATATCATTTACAGCCCCAAGCTGCTCATAGCATCTAAAGGCCTTAGCTCACGGGATATCAAGTCATTCATATCATTCACAATGCTTAGTTGTTCCAAGTATTCATAGCCTTTAGCTCATGACCTAGAGTGGCACATATCATCCATAGTCTTGAGTGTGTTCATAGAATTTAGAGCCCTAAGCACATGACTCGGAGTAGTTCATCTCATTAACAACCCTAAGTTATTCATAGCATTTAGACCCCTAAACCCACAACTCAAAATCTTTCATATCATCTATAGCCCTAGGCTTTCAATAAAATCTAGAGCCTTGAGATCACGACCCAAAAACATTCATGTCATCCATAACCTTGACTTTTCATAGCATCTGAAGCCTTAAGCTCATGACCCAGAGTCATTCATGTCCATTGCAACCCTGAGTTGTTATATCATCTAGAGCCCAGAGTACACCACTCAAAGTTGTTCATGTCATCCATAGCCATGAGCTATTCATAGCATCTATAGCCCTAAACTCCCAACCTGAAGTAGTTAATGTCATCCACAACCCTAAGTTGTTCATAGAATCTAGTCCCCTAAGCTCACAACTCGAAGTCATTTATGTAATCCACAACCTTGAGTTGTTCATAGCATCTAAAGCCCTAAGCTCATGACCCAAAGTCATTGATGTCCACCACAACCTTGATTTGTTCATAGCATTTAGAGCCTTGAGTGGACGACCTTGAGTCATTCATGTCATCAATAGGCCTGGGCTATTTATAGCATCTAGATCCCTAATACTATAACCTAAAGGTTCATACCATACATAGCCCTGAGTTGTTCATAGCATCTTGAGCTTTGAGCTCGTGACCTGGAGTAGTTCATGTCATCCATAGCTCTAAGCTATTTATAGCAGTTAGAGTCATAGGCTCATGACCAAGAATCATTGATATCATCATCAACCATGATTTGTTCATAGCATCTTGAAGCTTGAGCTCACAACATCCTGAGTTGTTCATATCATTCACAACTTTGAGTGCTCATAGCATCTAGAGCCTTGACCTCACAACCTTGAGTCATTCATGTCAACCACAACCTTAAGCTATTCACAGTATTTGAAACCATGAGCTCACGACCCAAATTCATCCATGTCATCAACAACCCACAACTCATAATGCAGAATCATTCATATCATCTACAACCCCGAGCTGCTCATACCATCTAAAGGCCTAAGCTCACAAGATCCCAAGTTGTTCATATCATCCACAATATTGAGTTATTCAAAGCATCCATAGCCTTGAACTCCCAACTCAAAGTAGCACATATCATCATAAGCCTTGACTTGTTCATAGCATTTAGAACCCTAAACTCACTACTTAGAGTCATTCATGCCAACCACAACCCTTAACTATTCGTAGTATCTAGAGCCTTGAGCTTACGATGAAGAGTCATTCATGTCATACATAACATTGTTTTATTCATAGCATCTAGAACCTTGAGCTCACAATTCGTTCATGTCATCCAAAGTGGTGAGCTATTCATAGCATCTCGAGCCCTAAGCTCACAACCCAGAGACATTCATGTCCACCACATCCCTGAGTTGTTTATAGTATCTAGATTCCTATGCACATGACTCAGAGTTGTCCATGTCATCCACAACCATAAGTTGTTCATGGCATCTCAAGCCTTAAGCTAACAACCTAAAGTCATTCATGTCATCCACAACCCTGAGCTATTCATAGCATCTAGAGCCTTGAGGTCACGACCCAGAGTTGTTCATGTCAATGATAGGCCTATGTTGTTCATAGTATTTTAGTGTCATGGTCTCATGACTCAGAATCGTTCATATCATTCATACCCCTAAGTTTTTCATACCATCTAAAGGCATGAGCTCATGGGATCCTGAGTCGATCATATAATCCATAACCTTGAGTTGTTCATAACATCTAAAGCCTTGAGCTAATGACCTAGAGTAGCTCATGTCATCCATAGCCTTGAGTTGTGCATAACATCTAAAGTACTGAGGTCATGACCTGAAGTCCTTCATGTGAACGACTACCCTGAGCTATTCATTGCATCTAAAGCCCTGAGCTAATCACTTGAAGTCATTCATGTTATACACATACCTGAGTTATTCATAGCATTTAGAGCCATAGGCTCATGACTAAGAATCATTCATATCATTCACAACCATGAGCTGTTTATAACATCTAAATGCTTGAGGTCATAGGATTCCAAGTCGTTTATATCATCCATAAAGTTGAGTTGTTCATAGAAACCATAGCCTGAGCTCATGATCTAAAGTAGCTCATATGATCCACAACTTTGAATTGTTCATAACATCTAGAGCTTGGAGCTCATGAACCGGAGTCATTCATGTCAACCATAACTTAGAGTTGTGTCTAGAATCTATAGCCTTGAGCTCAAAACCTAAAGTTGTTCATGTCATCCATAGCCTTGAACTGTTAATAACATCTATAGTCTTGAGTTATTCATAACATTTAGAGTCTTGTGCTCACAACCTAGAGTCATTCATGTTCACCATAGCCTTAAGTTGTTCATATCATCGTTAACCCCAAGGTGTTCATAGCATCTTGAGGCCTGAACTTATGGGATCTCGAGACATTCATATCATCCACAACTCTGAGCTTTTCATAGCATCTAGAGCCCTAAGCTCATGACTCGAAGTGGTTCATGTCAACCACAACCTTGAGTTGTTCATAGTATATAGAGTCATGAGCTCATGACTTGGAGTCATTCATGTCATGCACAACCATGCGGAATCATTCATATCATCTACATCCTTGTGCTACTCATATCATCTTGAGGCTTGAGCTCATGGGATCTTGAGTCATTCATATCACCCGCAATGTTGAGTTATTCAAAGCATCCACAACCATTAGCTCATGACCTAGAGTAGTACATACCATCCATAACCTTGAGCTATTCATAAAATCTAGAGCCCTAAGATCACAACCCAGAGTTGTTCATGTCAACCATAACCTTGAGATGTTCATAGCATTTAGAGCTCTGAGCTCACGACCCTGAATCATTCATGTAATCCATAACCCTGAGTTGTTTATAACATATATAGCCTTGGGCTCACGACTAAGAATCATTCATATCATCCACACCCCTGAGTTGTTCATGTCATCTGGAGGCTTGAGCTTATAGGATCCTAAGTCATTCATATTATCCACAACCCTAAGTTGTTCATAACATCCAGAGCCTTTAGTTAACTGACGGGAAAACCCAGATCTCTTTGTTTCCTAAGTCTGGATCAAGTTAGGAATATGTATAACTACCCTAGGCTTTTCCTAAATTCTATGCACGGTGAAAAAAATAACATTTTTATACTTTAAAAGGATTCAAAAAGTGCTAACAAAAACCATTCCTTGAATTCAGATGTTCCTGAATCAAATCCACATAGTGAAGATGAAGATCGAAATCATAGAAGTCTCGTAAAACCGAAGTCTTCCACTCGATGACTCGAACCTTGATCTTAGGACACTTTCGGTGGGGAGGAAAAGAGGGTTAAGGCTATGATTCTCTACCTCTCTAGAAGGTGGAAGATAAAATCTATGGAAACCCTAACCCTTGGGGGGTATTTCTAGGGTTCTTAAGTGGGCTTAAGTGACTTGAGCCCATATGGGTTTGGGTCACTTAATCTAACGTAAAATGGGTTATAATTGATTAATTAACCCAATAGGCCTACTAATTAATCACTTAATCCAATCCAGAGACCTTGTTCAATTATCCCTATGCTACCTTACATAATTACCAAAACACCCTTATGCACAAAAGTGAACTTAGAGCCAATTCGACCCTCATAACCCATGCCAACAAGGTATAGGAGCTTAGAGCAGGGACCACTAGAATCTATAGGAATACTGGCTCCTTTAGAATCCAATTCTAAATTTGATTCAATATTCCACTATAGAGAATCAACTGAACTCTAGTATCCTATGTAAATAACAACGAGACACTAAGCGCTCGGGTCTATGACCTGGTATCCATTGTGTTCAATCTCCCCATGAACTTGTACCCATAGTCTAAAAAATTCAAAGCTATCAATCTTTCAAGACTACCTCTACCATCTTTTAGTTATAGATCCTTCTATTATGTGTTCAATTGGCATATCTTAGCTCTGAAAAAGCTTATGTCAAGTTCCACTTAAGAAACTACTATGACCATAGTTTCCATAAATACACCTCCTTAGGATCACTCAGTGGGACACTCTATCTCAATCCCAAGAGATATCACGGTGTCTTTATTGAGAATACCTATTGCTATTAGTTTCCATTAACAATGACCTAATCCATAGAGAATATATGATCAACTTATGATCTCATCCATAGGTCAAAGCCACTACTAATTTCAGCACAATCTCAATATTCTCTCTAGATTGAGAAACAATATAATGAAACAAATTGGTGGAAATGCACCTAAGTCACATGCAATCCAAAAGGTTGAGGCAAGAATGCTCATAGAGTATAATACATGGAATAAGGATAAATAATAGTGAAACTTGACCATCCTTAAATAAATAATGAATTCTAAATTTATAACATCATGTCATGCTTTTAAGGGCTCTATCCTAACACTAGAACCCTTAGCTCATGACCCAGAGTAGTTCATATCAACCATAGACCTGAGTTGTTCATATCATTTAAACCTTTGAGTTCACTACTATGAGTCGTTCTTGTCATCCAGAGCCCTGAGGTGTTTATAACGTTTAGAGCCTAGTGCTCATGACCAAGAATTGTTTATATCTTCCAAAGCCGTGAATTGGTCATAGAATCTAGAGGCTTGAACTCATGGGATAATGAGTTATTCATATCATCAACAACTTTGAGTTGTTCATACTATCTAGAGCCTTGAGCTCATGACACAGAGACATTCATGTCATCCATATCCCTAAACTATTCATTGCATATAAAGCCCTTAGCTCATGACCCAAAGTAGTTCATGTCAACCATAGCCCTGAGTTGTTCATAGCATCTAAAGCCTTGAGCTCATGAACTGGAGTTGTTCATGTCATCCACAACCCTGAACTATTCTTAACATCTAGAGCTCTGAGCTGACGACCTTGAGTTGTTCATGTCATCCACAGCCTAGAGCGGTTCATAGCATCTAAAGCTCTGACCTCACGACCTAAATTTGTTCATGTCATCAACAACCCTTAGCTATTCATAGCATCTAGAGGCTTAAGCTCATGAGATCCTAAGTCATTTATATCATCCACAACTCTAAGTTTTTCATAGATTCTAAAGCCTTGAGCTATTCACAACATCTAGAGCCCTAAGCTCACTACCTTTAGTCATTCACGTCATCCAAAGCCCTGAGTTACTCATGACCAAGAATCGTTCATATCATCCACAACCTTGAGCAATTGATAGGACTTAAAGGTTTGAACTCACAAGATCCTAAGCCATTCATATCATTCACAACCTTAAGTAGTTCATAGCATCCAAAGCCATGAGCTCACGACATGGAGCAACTCATGTCATCCATAGGCCTATGCCATTCATAGCATCTAGAGCCCTAAGCTCACAAGCCAAAGTCATTCATGTCAACCATATACCTAATCTGTTTATATCATCTAGAGCTTTGAGAACACAACTGATTACTACTCATAAAGTGCTATTTTATAGCTTCTAAATAACTCTTTTAAACACTTTGATTAGTAGTTATTACCTTTTAACTCAATTTGCATGTTAAGGACCCTTGCAATCGTTTCTAATCAAATTGTGTTAAGTTTTGGTGTTTTTGATAGCTTTTTTATCACCAAAACAATCCTAGATTAAGGAGAGTTCTATAGAATCCATGGAAAAGAAAATGAAAGCTCATTTAAGAGAAGAATCCAAGATTTGGAGCTTTGTAGTCCTTTTCCAAAAGCAAATCATGAATGCAAGGAGGAGAAGCAAAGAGAGAAATCTAACATGAAGAAATTCAAGAGGATAGCAACAGTTGAATACATTTCAAGCAGTTTCTGGAGTCCATTTTATGCATACTATATGTAGTTTCGAAGCTTGGGAAGTCAGGAGTCCAACGCTTCAAATGGTATGCAAATCGGAGCTGAAATGAAGAAGTTATAGCAATTGGAAGCAAATCGAACCAAGCTAAAAGGCAATTTTGCAGCTGGGAAATCAGCCTTTTTGTGCGAAATGAAGACTTTCAACTTGCGAAATTTTGCAGCCCATGTTGCACACCTGAAAAATCCACCTGAGTGCTTCCAGATATTTGTGGCTGACTCTTTTAAAAAAAATTTCTTCAGATATTTGTTCTTTAAATCCCCATTTTCTCCTTGTAATCCACCAATCATAGGATTCCTTAGTTAGGAAGTAAGAAGAAAGGGTGAATAACCTCACATATATATTTTGTAATTTTCTTTACACAGAACATTTTGGGAGCTTGTTCTCAGAGACCAACTTTTTGTATAGTTTTGAAAGAAGTAATACACAGAGCTTTGCTCTGCCTTACCTACTCAAGTTGATTGTATTTTTCTCACTAACCAAACAAGCTCTGAGGATGTTTCCTCAAAGAATGAGTGGCTAGGCTTTTTGTCTCTTGGAGTTAAGGAAGCCGGGCAAGCTGCCGAATGCAAATATTGGAAGTTTTGTTGTTTTAACTTTTAATTAAGAGAAAGTGTGACCCGTTAATGGTTTCTATGTTTTTAGTTAACTTAAAACGCCTTTAAATCACCTGGGCCAACACTTGGTAAGGCAAGTGATTTCCATCCATTGAGATACACTAGTTTATCTCCTACGAGCCTTTGGAAGGTGGTTCAAAGGTAGGATTTTCTAGAATAGCCAACACTTGGTAAGCTTTTGGACTCTAAGGAGACATCCATTAGTTATCTATTGCGAGCTTTTGAAGGGAAATCCAAGGTTAAGGATCACCTTGAATGGAAAATGCTAGGTGAAGGGCACGAGCCATTGCAAGATGAATCAGTGAAAAGGAATTAGTGTTTGAATCCATAAAAGGAAAGCATCTGTACCACACCGGTTCGAGAAATAACTATATGTTAAATCTCCAATGCGAGGAAAAGATTCAAGTGACCGGAACTATATTTTTGTATTAGGAGTCTGACCCCAATGATCCAAAAACTCCAAGAAACACTTTTCTTTGTAATTAAAATCAGTTACTATTTTTGGTTAGCTTAAAACCAATCCTTTTTCAACCAAAGTTTATGTTTTCTTTTAAAGCTAACCTTGAAATGAAAAAACACTAATTCAACTTTGAATTAATATCAGTTGTAAATTGAAAACCCTTCCCAGTGAACGATCCTAGAGCCACTATGCTATGCTAGCTGAGGCTATCTTAGTACATGGTGATATAAGTTATAAATTTTGTTGATTACTCCCGTCTGGGGACCAAAATCAAGGTACAATAGTTGATTGAGGACCAATCAACAAGACATACACCAGTTGGGCACGAAATCAAATGGCACCATTGCCGGGGAATGTGCCAACTTCACAGTGATATTATCTTTTCAAAGTAATTGTGATCTTCATCACAAGTTTGGTGATTTTTCTTTTATTTTACTAACTCTTTTAATTGTTTCTTCTACTTGTTCACATTTTAACGTATGTTTTAATTTAGTTTTAGTTAATCTTAGTCTTTTTGTAGTATTGTTTTCTTTTGTTTCTTTGTTTTTGTTACAATTGTTACTAGTTGTGTATGCCATATTGGATACGAGACAGTGGAGGAAGACTTGTGAAAATTGAAGCACCTCATAAAATAGAGTTGGAATTGTGCTTGAATATCATGGAAGGAACACCTGAAGATCAGCATAGTCACCAGGACAATCCCAATGCATTCAGATCAATGAGGGACAGCATGCATCCACCTCGTATGATTGCACCATCATGTATAGTGCTCCCTACAGAGCAGCTAGTAATTAGACCGCATATTGTTCCACTTCTACCTACTTTCCATGGGATGGAAAGTGAGAATCCCTATGCACATATCAAGGAATTTGAAGATGTTTGTAATACATTCCAAGAAAGGGGAGCTTCAATTGACTTGATGAGGCTAAAGTTATTTCCTTTTACTTTGAAGGATAAGGCCAAAATTTGGCTTTATTCTTTAAGGCCAAGGAGTATCTGAACTTGGACTTATTTGCAAGCTGAATTCCTCAAGAAATTTTTCCCTACTCATAGAATAAATGGCTTGAAAAGGCAAATTTCAAACTTCTTAGCTAAAGAGAATGAGAAATTCTATGAGTGTTGGGAGAGATACATGGAAGCCATCAATGCTTGTCCTCACCATGGTTTTGATACATGGCTATTGGTGAGTTACTTTTATGACGGGATGTCTTCCTCAATGAAGCAACTCCTCCAGACTATGTGTGGAGGAGATTTCATGAGTAAGAATCCAGAGGAAGCTATGGACTTCTTGAGTTATGTGACTGAAGTTTCAAGGGGATAAGATGAACCGAACAAAGGAGAAGTGGGAAAGACGAAGTCTCAACCAAATGCCTTTAAGGCTAAGGCTGGGATGTACACCTTGAATGAAGATATTGATATGAAAGCAAAGGTTGCAGCTATGATAAGAAGATTGGATGAGCTAGAATTGAAAAAGATACATGAAGTGCAAGTTGTTGCTGAGACACCAGTGCAAGTCAAGCCATGTCCTATTTGTCAATCTTATGAGCACTTAGTGGAGGAGTGCCCTACAATTCCAGCTGCTAGGGAAATGTTTGGAGATCAAGCAAATGTCATTGGACAATTCAAGCCCGACAAGAATGCTTCATACGGAAATACTTACAACTCAAATTGGAGGAACCATCCAAATTTCTCCTGGAAGCCAAGAGCACCTCAGTATACACAGCCAGCTGAAGCATCTCAACAAGCTTCAAATCTTAAGCAAGCAATAGTGAATCTACGCAAGGTTGTGGGAGATTTTGTTGGAGATCAGAAATCCATCAATGCTCAACTCAGTCAAAGAATTGACAATGTAGAGAATACATTGAATAAAATGATGGATGGAATGCAAAATGATTTATCTCAGAAGATAGATAATCTCCAATATTCAATCTTAAGGCTCACTAACCTTAACATAGTGCAAGAGAAGGGGATATTTCCTTCTCAACCTCACCAAAACCCCAAGGGTATCCATGAAATGGAAACTCATGAAGGAGAGTCTTCTCAGGTGAGAGATGTCAAAGCCTTGATCACTCTAAGGAGTGGTAAAAAGGTTGAGTTGCCAACACCCAAGCCACATGTTGAGAAAGAAGAAAAAGAAGAGATAGAGAAAAGGGAGGAAATCAAAGGAAAGAAGAAAGATAGTAGTCAAGGGAAAGAGGACCATGATTCAACAGTGAATGCAAATCCGGAGAAAGTACTTACCAAGGGAGATGTGATGAAGAAACACACACCTCCACCTTTTCCTCAAGCTTTGCATGGGAAAAAGGGAATCAGAAATGCATCAGAAATTCTTGAAGTATTGAGACAGGTGAAGGTTAACATCCCATTGCTAGATATGACTAAACAAGTTCCGACTTATGCAAAATTCCTAAAGGACTTGTGTACTATCAAAAGAGGGTTGAATGTGAATAAGAAAGCCTTCTTGATTAAGTAAGTAAGTGTTATCATACAATGAAAGTCTCCTTTGAAGTACAAAGATCTGGGTTGCCCTACCATCTCAGTCATGATTGGAGGTACTGTAGTGGAGAAAGCTTTGTTAGACTTGGGAGCAAGTGTAAATTTGCTACCATACTCTGTCTACAAGCAATTGGGACTTGGTGAATTGAAGCCAATATCAATCACTCTATCTCTAGCAGATAGATCAGTGAAAATTCCAAGGGGAATAATTGAAGATGTTTTAGTTCAAGTTGATAATTTCTACTATCCAATAGACTTTGTTGTTCTTGACACGAACCCAATTGTCAAGGAAACTAATTATGTTCCTATTATCCTTGGAAGGCCATTCCTAGCTACATCAAATGCGATCATAAATTGTAGGAATGGACTCATGCAACTCACAATTGGCAACATGACATTGGAGCTTAATATCTTCTATATGTCCAAAAAGCCAATCACTCCGGAAGAAGAAGAAGGTCCAAAAGAGGTGTGCATCATTGACACTCTAGTGGAGGAGCATTGTAATAAGAAAATGCAAGAGAAGTTGAATGGAAGTCTTGGGGATCTTGAAGAAGGGTTTCCTGAACCCTCAGATGTGCTAGCTGCTCTACAAGGTTGGAGGAGGAGAGAAGAAATTCTACCTTTGTTCAATAAAAAGGAGGCATAAGAAGCTGCTAAAGAGGAGACCTCAAAGCTCAATCTGAAGCCCCTGCCCACGAAGTCGAAATATACATACCTAGAAGAGAATCAAAAGTGCCCTGTTGTTGTATCTTCATCTCTTACTTCTCCTCAGGAGGTGTGTCTACTTGAAGTTCTAAAGAGGTGTAAGAAAGCAATAGGATGGCAAATATTTGACTTGAAAGGCATCAGTCCTTTGGTCTGTACACATCATATATACATGGAAGAAGAAGCTAAACCAATTTGTCAACCTCAAAGAAGATTGAATCCTCATATACAAGAGGTAGTGCGAGCTGAGGTTTTGAAGCTACTTCAAGCAGGTATTATCTACCCTATATCAGATAGCCCATGGGTGAGTCCTACTCAAGTGGTACCAAAGAAGTCAGGGATCATGGTGGTGCAAAATGAAAAGGGAGAAGAAGTTGCTACACGCCTCACTTCAGGTTGTAGGGTGTGTATTGATTATAGAAAATTGAATGTTGTGACAAGGAAGAATCATTTTCCATTGCCATTTATTGATCAACTGTTGGAGAGAGTCTTAGGCCATCCTTTCTATTGTTTCTTGGACGGCTACTCTAGGTATTTTCAAATAGAAATTGATGTTGTAGATCAGGAGAAGACCACTTTCCCATGTCCATTTGGAACATATGCCTATAGAAGAATGCCTTTTAGTTTATGCAATGCCCCTGCAACATTCCAACGATGTATGTTAAGTATCTTCAGTGATATGGTGGAGCGAATTATGGAGGTTTTCATGGATGACATCACCATATATGGAAGTACATTTGAAAAATGCTTAGTCAACTTGGAAGCGGTTCTGAATAGATGCATTGAAAAGGACTTGGTGCTCAACTGGGAGAAATGCCATTTTATGGTACAATAAGGAATTATCCTTGGCCACATCATCTCCGAGAAAGGCATTGAAGTTAATAAAGCAAAGGTGGAACTTATTTTCAAATTGTCATCCCCAACAACTATACAAGGAGTAAGGCAATTCCTTGGCCATGCGGGGTTCTAAAGGAGGTTTATAAAAGATTTTTCTAAGCTTTCAAAGCCACTTTGTGAAATATTGGCTAAGGATGCTAAGTTTGTATGGAATGAGAGATGTCAAAGGAGTTTTGAGCAATTGAAGCAATTCTTGACAACCGCTCCAATAGTGAGGGCTCCTAACTGGAAACTACCTTTTGAAGTGATGTGTGATGCCAGTGACTTTGCTATAGGAGCTGTTCTTGGCCAAAGAGAAGATGGAAAGCCCTATGTGATCTACTATGCAAGCAAGACATTGAACGAAGCTCAAAGGAACCACACAACCACAAAGAAAGAATTGTTAGTTGTAGTGTTTGCCTTAGACAAGTTTCGTGCTTATCTAGTAGGGTCTTTCGTCATTGTTTTCACTGACCATTCAGCCTTGAAGTATTTATTGACAAAGCAAGATGCAAAAGCAAGGTTGATTAGATGGATTCTCTTACTACAAGAGTTCAATCTCCAAATCAGAGATAAGAAAGAAGTGGAGAATGTGGTAGCTGATCACCTTTCAAGGTTGGCTATAGCACATAACTCTCATATTGTACCTATTAATGATGACTTTCCAGAGGAATCACTTATGTTGCTAGAAAATACTCCTTGGTATGCTCATATTGCTAACTATCTAGTTACTGGTGAAGTTCCAAGTGAGTAGAAAGCACAACATAGGAAGCACTTCTTTGCAAAGATTCATGCTTACTATTGGGAAGAACCTTTCCTTTTCAAGTATTGTGCAGATCAAATAATAAGGAAGTGTGTCCCTGAAGAAGAACAATAAGGAATCCTCAGTCATTGCCATGAGAGTACATGTAGAGGCCACTTTGCCTCTCAGAAAACAACCATGAAGGTGTTGCAATCAGGTTTTAGTTGGCCATCACTCTTTAAAGATGCCCACACCATGTGTAGGAGATGTGATAGATGCCAAAGGCTTGGGAAGCTTACACGAAGAAATCAAATGCCTATGAACCCCATCCTAATAGTTTATCTCTTTGATGTTTGGGGCATTGACTTCATGGGACCTTTCCCAATGTCTTTTGGTAACTCTTACATTTTGGTAGGGGTAAACTATGTTTCTAAATGGGTTGAGGCAATCCTATGTAAACACAATGATCACAGGGTGGTTCTCAAGTTTCTCAAAGAGAACATCTTCTCAAGATTTGGGGTGCCCAAGGCCATAATCAGTTATGAGGGTACTCATTTTTGCAACAAGCCTTTTGAAACACTTTTAGCCAAGTACGGGGTGAAGCATAAGGTAGCTACACCTTATCACCCTCAGATTTCCAAACAAGTTGAGTTACCAAACAGGGAAATCAAGAATATATTGATGAAGGAACACGAGCACACGTGTGCCATTTCGCAGCCCCCCAAGCCCATTTCGCAACTGTGAAATGGCCTGCGAAACCTCATGCGAAATCCCCCCTTGGCTACAAAATCACCCTTTTGCTGCGAAATGGGCCTCATCCTGCGAAAATCCCAACCGTCACTTAAATCCCAAATTAAACCTCTAAATTGTTATGTTTCATTTCGCACCAGTAATTTGACTTGCGAAAAGCCTCCTCAAGTGCAAAATTGAACTAATTTAGAGCGCCATCTCCAAGGGAATTCTAGAGGACCTCCGTCTGAAGCAAAGTCCCCCGCGCACCTCTGCCCACCCTTTCTCAAGCTTCTTCACGTCAGCCATGGCCAAAACAAGAAGAGTCAAGACCTCATCTCCATCAGCCTGCAACAGAGCACCGAGAGTCTCACCTGTGCAAGACTCCATGACTGAGCCTTCACAGCTACCTGCCATCCCACCTTCAATAGATGGAGCGCAGTTGAGTCCTCCTCTAAGACGATATGAGACCAGGAGACCACCCACTACACCAAGGGCAAGCTCATCGTGTCCCAAAAAGTCAGCTAGTCGCCCTTCTGCGAAGAAAGCCAAAGTATCAACTCCATTAGAACCATCAGAGCCTTAGCCGCCTACAACAGAGTCTTAGATTCCTTCTGGGATGACTCCTGAGGTGGTTATCAGGCGGCCTATGGTTACTCAATCACCCATAGAGGGCAATTTGGATTGTCAGGCTAGGTCATTCCGCTCTGAGCTTTGTTTTGACAGAGAGACCTTCAAGCTTCAGCCAGAGCTCAAAGATTCATTCCATTTACTTCAGAGGTACCATTTGGAGCACTTGATGACTCCAAGGGATTTATTCTATCCCCGAGTAGCATTAGACTTTTATCAATCTATGACTATGCATCGCGTCCAGGATCCTACTGTCATCCACTTCAGTATTGATGGACATCATGGTATCTTGGGAGCCAGACACATAGCAGAGGCCCTGCACATTCCTTATGAGCCAGCGCATCCAGAGGATTATAAAGTGTCGGCTCATCCTTCTCAGAGTGATATGGTTCATATACTTTCCAGGGGGACATCCACACGCTCATATCTTTTGAGGAAGGAGCTCCCACCCAGCATGTTCCTTCTCAATGCACTTTTGCGCCACAACATCTATCCACTTCAGCATATGGTGTAGAGGAAGGGAGTTTTACTAGAGGCCTTGTTCTGGATATCAGAGATATTTTTCTTTGGCCCTCATCATCTCATCATGATCGTTCTTCTTTATTTTGAAGAGAAGGTCCACAAGAAGAAGCTACTAAGAGCGGATGTCATTCCACTACTATTCCCGAGGTTGCTTTGTCAAATATTAGAGAACTTAGGGTATCCTTCTGAGCCTCAGCTTAAATGTAGATGCATTTGCTGAGAGATATTCACTCTCGACAAATGGACTAGTATGACAGCTTATGATGCACAGCCAAGAGCCCCAACTGGACCTGAGCAGCCAGAGATAGCAAAGCCGAGAGCCCCAACTGGACCTGAGTAACCAGAGATAGCACAACCAAAGGACCCTCAACAGGCACAGCAGGTTGAGATACCTATTGACATCAGAGCACCTACCCCTACAGTGCCCTCTACAGGACCTATGCCTAAGGTTGCATCTTCTGCTCCTCCTACCACTCCTGGGACTCGCCCTGTTGTACCACCATCCAAGCCTCATCCATCTGAGTCTAGTGTGGCCATATCTATTTCAGAGTTTAGAGGCTTATGTCATACTTTGCAGACATTAACTGCAACTCAGAGCGTCCTTGCCCAGAAGATGGCGACCATACGTGCACATCAGGATCAGCTTATCGCCACCCAGACCCAGCATACTGCCATCCTTAGGCAGATACAGCAGCATTTGGGTATTTTATCACCACTTGAGCACGATATGCCTGGCCCATCAGAGCCTACAAATCCATCCCATGACCCTCCTCTAGCAGAGCAAACTGTGCCCCCTAAGGAGATGACTACAGGACAGATAAAGGCATCCATCCCAAGCACTCAGACTTCTACAGCCGAGCCATCATCTCCACATGATCCTCTTACCACCATCTGATCATTTATCTATTTTCTTTTCTATATTTCTTTTCTTTAGTAGAACTCGTAATCCCATGTTTTTTATGTTTTATATATTGGGATTGGATGTATTACTTGTTTTTGCTCCATAGTGTACTTTCTTAAAGTAATACATATCTATCATTTTTTTAGTATACTTCGCATAATCTCATTTTATTTCCTCTACTCATAATTTTTGTTGTTTTTGAAACATGTGGTTTCTCCTATTCTACTCAAACTCCATGTCACTCAGGAGGTACCACTTCTTCCCTGTATTTTCAATCGCTCTTGCCACATTGAGGGCAATGTTCAGCTTGGTTAGGGGAGACTTGAGGAAAGAAGTTTTGCTATTAATGCTAAGTTATTTTGGTAATTTAGTTGTTTTTGCTTAATTTTTAAATTTTTTTTAAGTTTTTATTCTACTCTCCATGGTTATTAAGGAAAAATTTTCAAACTAAAAAGGAAGAAATTGAATTTTTGTCTTTTTACTTGACTTAGAGTTTGTATTATGCTTACTAAAGTTGATGAATTGTTGAAACTTCTATTGAATTCAACCTTAGTTCTTCCACTTTAAGCTATTCACACACTGTGCACTACGTTCCGATTATAAGATGAAAAACTA
Organism: Vitis labrusca; assembly: GCA_011039315.1. Classification (NCBI taxonomy): domain Eukaryota; kingdom Viridiplantae; phylum Streptophyta; class Magnoliopsida; order Vitales; family Vitaceae; genus Vitis; species Vitis labrusca. The sequence goes on along the minus strand of JAAKHE010000899.1, from coordinate 122,923 downwards.
TTTCACCCCCTTGACTTAGGAAAATTTAGACTTAGTAACTTTTGACCTCATTTAATAGTGTTGGGAAACCTTATAAAAGGCCAATGAGCCTTTGAAAAAAAAATGTTTTACTTACCTTGAAACCCGAGCAAGGTCTGAGGGGTATATGGTAAAAATCTTTAAAACCTGGTGCCCTAAGCCTTCATTGGTTGGGAGCCACCAACCTGAATGCTCGTTACAAGGGTGAATAGGTGGAGTTTAACATACTGTAGGTGCTTGGGTATTAAAATTCATTCTCAAAAGTCCGGGGTAAAATCCGAGGAGTTAGTGGTTGAAAGATCCTTAAAGCTTGATGCCCTAAACCTTAATTGGTTGGGAGTCATCAATGGATGGCCGTTACATGGACAATTTAGAAAAGAATACCTTTAAGCCTTGCACTCCTACAATGAAAAAAATTGTGAACCATGAGGTGCATTCTTAGCCTATTGAATTTTGTTAGTTTGCTTAGTGTTGAAAAAGAACTAGGTTGGGGGGAGAGATTAGTTCAACATACTACATTCGGAAACTAATAAGTAACACATAGATTTTTATGGAAGAGTAAGGTTTGGACCTTTGGGAGTGGAAATCATTTTAAAGCTTAAATTTGCATAATGCTTTCTCTTCATGAATTGTGATTAGACAAGTTATTTGATAACTCTTGTTGAAGTTTGAGTTTTATATCTTTAATGTTCCATGTGAGAGTTTGATCATCATGCCACTTGAAATTTTTTGAAGTGATCAGCATGATTTTGTAAATTATATTACTGTTTATTTTTCTTTTTATCTCATTCATTGCTAAGGGACTAGCAATATGTCGATTGGGGGGAGTGATTACTACTCAGAAAGTGCTATTTTATAGCTTGTAAATAACTCTTTTAAACACTTTTGAGTAGTAGTTATTACCTTTTAACTCAATTGGCATGTTAAGGACCCTTGCAATCGTTTCTAATCAAATTGTGTTAAGTTTTGGTGTTTTTGATAGCTTTTTGATCACCAAAACAATACCAAATTAAGGAGAGTTCTATAGAATCCATGGCAAAGAAAATGGAAGCTCATTTACAAGAAGAATCCAAGATTTAGAGCTTTGCAGTCCTTTGCCAAAAGCAAATCATGAATGCAAGGAGGAGAAGCAAAGAGAGAAATCTAACATGAAGAAATTCAAGAGGACAACAACTATTGAACACATTTTAAGAACTTCTTGGAGTTCATTTTATGCATACTATATGTCGTTTCGAAGCTCAGGAAGTCAGGAGTCCAACGCTTCAAATGGTGCACGAATTGGAGCTGAAATGAAGAAGTTATAGCCATTGGAAGCAAATCACACCAAGTTGAAAGGCAAATTCGCAGTTGCGCTATCACAAAGTGCTAGTTGCGAAATCAGCCTTTTTGTGCGAAATGGAGACTTTCAGCTTGCGAAATTTCGTAGCCCATGTTGCACGCCTGTGAAATCCATCTGATTGCTTCTAGATATTTGTGACCGACTCTTTTAGATTTTTTTCTTTAGATATTTGTTGTTGAAATCCCCATTTTCTCCTTGTAATCCACCAATCATAGGATTCCTTAGTTAGGAAGTAAGAAGAAAGGGTGAATAACCTTATATATATATTTTGTAATTTTCTTTACACAGAACATCTCGGGAGCTTGTTCTCAGAGACCAACTTTTTGTATAGTTTTGAAGGAAGTAATACACAGAGCTTTGCTCTGCCTTACCTACTCAATTTGATTGTATTTTTCTCACTAGCCAAACAAGCTCTGAGGATGTTTCCTTAGAGAATGAGTGGCTAGGCTTTTTGTCTCTTGGAGTTAAGGAAGTTGGGCAAGGTACCGAATGAAAAAAATTGGAAGTTTTGTTGTTTCAACTTTTAATGAAAAGAAAGTGTGACCCGTTAATGGTTTCTATGTTTTTAGTTAACTTAAAACGCCTTTAAATCACCTGGGCCAACACTTGGTAAGGCAAGTGATCTCCATCCATTGAGATACACTAGTTTATCTCTTGCGAGCCTTTGGGAGGTGGTTCAAAGGTAGGATTTTCTAGAATAACCAACACTTAGTAAGCTTTTAGACTCTAAAGAGACATCCATTAGTTATCTCTTGTGAGCTTTTGAAGGGAAATCCAAGGTTTAGGATCACCTTGAATGGAAAATGCTAGGTGAGAGGCATGAGTCATTGCAAGATGAATCAGTGAGAGGGAATTAGTGTTTGAATCCATAAAAGGGAAGCATCTATACCACACCGGTTCGAGAAATAACTATATGTTAAATCTCCAATGCGAGGAAAAGATTCAAGTGACCGGAACTCTATTTTTGTATTAGGAGCTTGACCCTAATGATCCAAAAACTACAAGAAACACTTTTCTTTGTAATTAAAATCAGTTACTATTTTTAGTTAGCTTAAAACCAATCATTTTTCAACCAAAGTTTATGTTTTCTTTTAAAGCTAACCTTGAAATGAAAAAACACCAATTCAACTTTGAACTAATATCAGTTGTAAATTGAAAACCCTTCCCAGTGAATGATCTTAGAGCCACCATGCTATGCTAGTTGAGGCTATCCTAGTACATGGTGATATAGGTTATAAATTTTGTTGATTACTCCCGTCTGAGGACCGAAATCAAGGTACACCAGTTGATTGAGCACCAATCAACATGACATACACCAGCTGGGCACAAAATCAACAACCTTGAGTAGTTCATGCCCTCTATAGCCATGATTGTTTCATAACATTGAGTGCCTTATGTTCAAAACAAAGAATTGTTCACATTATATAAAGCCTTGAATTATTCATAGCATCTAGAGGCCTGAGCTCATGGGATCTCAAGTCATTCATATCATCCACAACTTTTACTTGTTCATAGAATCTAGAGCCTTGAGATCAGCACATAGAGTTGTTCATGTCACCTACATCCCTAAAATGTTCATAACATCTAGAGCCCATCACTCACGACTCAGAGTCATTCATGTCAACCATAGCCTTAAGCTATTCATAACATCTAGAGCATTTAGCTCATGACCCAGAGTTATTCATGTCATCTAGAGCCCTAACTTGTTCTTAACATCCAGAGCCTAGAGCTTACGATCTTGAGTTTTTCACATCATCCACAACCTTAAGTTGTTCATAGAGCTCATGACTTGGAGTCATTCATGTTTTCACAGCCTTGAGCTATTCATAGCATCTAAGGCCTAAGCTTATGGGATCCTGAGTCATTCATATCATCCATAACTCTAAGCTATTCATAGCATGCAGAGCTCTGAGTTGTTCATAGCATCTAGAGCCCTAAGCTCATGACCTTCAATCATTCATGAAGTCCAGAATCCTTAGTTGTTCATAACATTTAGAGCCTTAGACTCATGACCAAGAATCGTTCATATCATCTACAACCATGAGCTATTCATAGAACCTAGAGGCTTGAGCTTACAAGATCTCAAGTCGTTCATATCATCCATAAGCTCGAGCAATTCATAGCATTCAAAATCATGAGCTCATGATGTGCATATTAACCACGTCCTTGAGTTATTCGTAGCATCAAGAGCCCTAAGCTAAGCTCATGACCTGGAGTAATTCCTGTCATCCACAAGCTTAAGTTGTTCATAACATTTATAGCCCTAGGCTCACGTCCTTAAGTCATCCATGTCATCCACAACCCTGAGTTGTTCATAACATTTAGCGTCATAGGCTCACGACCAAAAATCATTCATATCATCCTCAACCTTGAGCTATTCAAAGCATTTAGAGAATGTAGCTCATAAGATCCCAAGCCATTCACATCATTCATATCTTGACTTGACAGCATAGAGTCATTGATGTCAATCACAACCTTAAATTGTTCATAGCATGAAGAGCCCTGTGCTAATGGCCTCGAGTCATTCATGTCATTTATAACCCTGACTAGCTCATAACATATAGAGCCTTAGGCTCACGACCAAGAATCATTCATATCATCCACAACCCTAAGATATTCATAGCTCCTAGAGGCTTGAGCTCTTAAGATTCTAAGTCATTCATATTGTCCACAACCTTAAGCTATTTATAGATTTTAGAGCCATGAGCTCAAGACGTGGAGCAACTCATGTCATCCACAGGCTTGAGATGTTGATAGCATCTAGATCCTTGAGTTCAGGATTCAAAGTTGCTCATATCTATCATAACCATGAGTTGTTCATAGCATTTAGAACCTTGAGCTCAAGACCTTGAGTCGTTCATGTCATCCACAATCCTGAGTTGTTCATTAGATTTAGAGCCTTGGGCTCATGACCAAGAATCGTTCATATCATCCACAACACTGACTTGTTCGTAGCATTCAAAACCCTTCTCTCATGACCCAGACTAGCCCATGTCATCCACAAGCCTAAGTTATTCATGGCATCTAGAGTTGTGAGCTTATGGCCCAGAGTTGTTCATGTCATTCACAACCTTGAGTTATTCATAGCATCTAAAGTACTGAGCTCATAACCTAGAGTCATTCATGCCAACCACTGTCCTAAGTTGTTCGTAGCATTTAGAGCCCTAAGCTCATGACCCAAAGTTGTTCATGTCATGTACAATCCTAAGATATTCATAACATCTAGAATATTGGGCTCACAACTAAGAATTTTTCATATCATCCACATCCCTGAGTTATTCATATAATCTAAAGCCTAGAACTTAAGACTCGGAGTTGTTTATGTCAACCAAAACTCTTAGTTGTTCATAACATCTAAAGCCCTCAACTCACTAGATCTCGAGTCATTCATATCATATACAAAGCTGAGTTTTTCATAGCATTCTATGCCTTAAGCTCACGACTCAAAGTAGCTCATGTAGTCCAGTGCCTTAAATAATTCATAACATGTTGAGCCCTAAGATCACAACCCGAAGTCACTCATGTCAACCACAATTCTGAGTTGTTCATAGTATCTAAAACATTCAGCTCACGAACAGGAGTCGTTAATGTCACCCATAGTTTTGACCTTATGATGTATAATCATTCATATCATTTGCAACCTTAAGCTTTTCATAATATGTAGAAGCTTGAGTTAACGACCCGGAGTTGTTTATATCAACCACAACCTTGAGCTGTTGATAGTTTATAGAACCTTGAGCTCACAACCCAGAGTCATTCATCTTATCCACAACCTTAAGTTGTACATAGTATCTAGAACCCTAAGCTAACGACCCAGAGTCATTCATGTCAACCAAAGCCTTAAGTTGCTCATAGCATTTAGAGCCTTAAGTTCACGACCTAGAGTCATTCATGTCAATTACAGGCTTAAGTTTTTCATAAAATTTAGAGCCATGGATACATGACCAAGAATCTTTCATATCATCTATACCACTAAGTTGTTCATAAAATCTAGAGGCATACACTCATATGATCTAGAATCCTTCATATCATCCACAATTCTAAGCTATTTCAAGCATCCAGGGCCTTAAGCTAACAACTCGGAGTAGCTCATGTCATTCACAGTCTCGAGCTCTTCATAGTATCTAGAGCCCTATGCTCACAACCCAAATTCTTCTTGTTAACCATGACCCTCAGCTTGAGCACATGACCTAGAGTCGTTCATGTCAGCTATAGCTCCAAACAGTTCATAGCATTTAAAGTCATTGGCTTAGGACCAAGAATCATTAATGTCATTCTCAACCCCGAGTTGTTTATAGTATCTAGAGGTGTGAGCTCATGAGATCCTAAGTCATTGATACCATCAACAACATTGAGTTGTTCATGGCATCGATAGCCTTAAGCTCACAACCTCAAGTAGCTCATATCATCCACAACCCTGAGTTGTTCATAACATCTAGAGCCATAAGCTCATGACTCAAAGTCATTGATGTCAATCACAGCCTTGAGTTGTTTATAGTATCCAAAACCCTAAGCTCACAACATAAAGTCGTTCATGTCATCCACAAACTTAAGCTAATGACATAGAACAGGTCATATCATTCGTAGTCCTGAAATGTTCTTAGCATCTAAGGGTTTGAGCTCATGGGATCCCGAGTCGTTCATATCATTAAAAACACTGAGTTGTTCGTAGCATCAATAGCCCTAAGCTCACAACCTGGAGTATTCATGTCATCCACAATCTTGAGCTATTCACAGCACCTAGAGCCTTGATCTCATGACCCACGGTCATTCATGTCAACCACAACCTTAAGTTGTTTATAGTATCTAAAGACCTAAGCTCACGACCTAGAGTCGTTCACGTCATCCACAACCCTGAGTTATCCATAGCATCTAGAACCTTAAGCTCACGACCTAGAGTTGTTCACATCAATAACAACCCTGAGTTGTTCACAGCATTCAAAGCCCTGAGCTCACGACTCAATGTCATTCATGTCATCCACAACCTTGAGTTGTTCATAAAATTTAAATCCATGTGTACATGACCAAAAATTGTTCATATCATCCACACCCCTGATCTTTTCATAGCATTGAAATGCATGAACTCACGAGATTCGTAATCATTCGTATCATCCACAACCCTAAGTTTTTCATAGCATCCATAGTCTTAAGATCATGACCGGGAGTCATTCATTTCATGAACAACCTTGAGCTATTCATAGAATTTAGAGGCATTGGCTCATAACCAAGAATCATTCATATCATCGTCAGCCTTGAGTTATTCATAGCATCTAGAGGCCTTAGATCAAGGGATCTTGAGTTGTCCATAGCATCTATAGCCTTGAGCTCAGAACCTAGAGTCATTCATGTGATTTACAATTTTGAGTTGTTCATTACATTTAGTATCATAGGTTCAATACCAACAATCATTCGTATCATCCTTAGCCTTATGTTGTTCATAGCATCTAAAGGCCTCAACTCATAGCATCCCGAGTTATTCATATCATCCATAACTATGAGTTGTTCATAACATCTAGAGCCCTGAGCTAACAACCTGAAGTCATTCAAGTCAACCATAGCCTTGAGTTGTTCATAGTATCTAGAGCCTTAAGCTCATGACCTGGAGTCATTCATGTCAACCAATACCTTTAAATGTTCATAGCATATAGTGCCTTGAGCTTACGAAGCTTGAGCGTACAGGATCCATAGTTATTCACATCATCCACAACCTTGGGTTATTCATAGCATCCACAGTCCTAAGCTCATGTCCAAGATTCGTTCATGTCAAGCTGATTCGTGTCCCAATGGTGTATCATGAGTTTGGTCCTTAAACGGGAGTAATCAACAAAATTTATAACCTATATCACCATGCACTAGGATAGCCTTAGCTAATATAGCATAATAGCTCTAGGATCGTTCACTGGGAAGGGTTTTCAACTTACAACTGATACCAATTCAAAGTTGAATTGGTGCTTTTTCATTTCAAGGTTAGCTTAAGAAGAAAACATAAACTTTGGTTGAAAAAGGTTTTGTTTTAAGCTAGCTAAAAAGAAAGTAATGGAAATTACTTATGAAGAAAAGCATTCCTTGGAGTTTTAGGTTCACAGGGGAGGCTCCTCATGTAAAAACAGAGCTCCGGTCACTTAAATCTTTTCCTCGCATTAGAGAATTAACATATAGTTAATTCTCTAACCGATGTTGTACAGATGTTTTCCTTTAATGGATTTCAACACTAATTCCCTCTCACTGATGCAACTTGTAATGTCTCGTGCCTCTCACCTAGCATTTTCCATTCAAGGTGATCATTAACCTTGGACTTCCCTTCTCAAGCTCGCAAGAGATAACTAATGGATGTCTCCTTAGAGTCCAAAAGCTTACCAAGTGTTAGCAATTCTAGAAAATCCTACCTTCAAGTCACCTCCCAAAAGCTCGCAAGAGATAAACTAGTGTATCTCCATGGACGGATATCACTTGCCTTACCAAGTGTTGGCTCAGGTGAATTGAAGGCGTTTTAAGTTAACTAAAAACATAGAAATCATTAATGGGTCACACTTTCTCTTCATTAATGACTGAAACAACAAAACTACCAATTCTTGCATTTAGGGCCTTACCCGGCAACCTTAGCTCCAAGGAACTAAAAGCCTAGCCACTCATTCTCTGAGGAAACATCCTCAGAGCTTGTTTGGCTAGTAAGAAAAATTAAATACAATACAATCAAATTGAGTAGGTAAAGTAGAGCAAAAGCTCTGTATTTTACTTCCTTCAAAAACTATACAAAGGATGTCTCTGAGAACAAGCTCCCCGACCTCTTCCTATAATGGAAATTAAAAACATTATATATGAGGCTATTTACCCTTTGTTCTTGCTTAAAGACTAAGGAATCCTATGATAGGTGGATTACAAGGAGAGAATGGAGATTTAGACATCAAATATCTGAAGCAAAAAAATCTAAAAATGTCGGTCGCAAATATCGGGAAGCACTCAGGAGATTTTCGCAGGTGTGCAAGATGGCTGCGAAATTTTGCAACGTGAAGGACACCATTTCGTAGCCAAAGGCTGATTTCACAGCCATCCTCTTGTGATTTCGCAGCCCGCGAAATTGGCCTTTAGCTTGGTGTGATCAGCTTCCAATGGCTCTAACTCCTTCATTTCAACTCCGAATCATGCACCGTTTAAAGCGTTAGATTGATGACTTCCTGAGCTTCAAAACGACATATAGTATGCATAAATTGAGCTCCAGGAAGTGCTCCAAAAGTGGCTGACAGTTGTTGCCCTCTTGAATGCTTCATGTTAGCTTTTTCTCTTTGCTTCCTCTCCTTGCATTCCGTATTTGCTTATGGAAAAGGACTATAAAGCTTCAAAGCTTTGGTTTTTCATATTTCTGAGCTTTCCATTGCTTTTCCATGGATTCCAAAGAACTCTCCTCAATCTCGGATTGCTTTGGTGATCAAATTACTAACAAAAACACCAAAACTTGCACAATTTGATTAGAAATGATTGCAAAGGTTCTTAATATGTTAATTGAGTTAAAAGGTAATAACTACTACTCAAAAGTGTTTAAAAGAGTTAATTACAAACTATCAAATAGCACTTTTTGAGTAGTAATCACTCCCCCCAACCGACATATTGCTAGTCCCTTAGTAATAAAGGAAAGAAAAAAGTAAACTAAAAAGTAATATACTTTACAAGATCATGCTTATCACTTCAAAAAATTTTAAGTGGCATGATGATCAGACTCTCACATGGAACATTAAAGAAATATAAACTCAAATCTCAACAAGAGTTATCAAATACCTTGCTAATCACAATTCATAAAGAGAAGGCATTATGCAAATTGAAGCTTTAAAATCATTTCCACTTCCAAAGGACCAAACCTTACTCTTCCACGAAAATCTAAGTGTTAGTTGATAGTTTCCGAATATAGTATGCTGAACTAATCTCTCCCCCCAACCTAGTTCTTTTTCAACACTTAGCAAACTGACCAAATTCAATAGGCTAAGAACGCACCCTTTTGTTTCACAATTTTTTCATTGTAGGAGTACAAGGCTTAAGGGTATTCTTTTCTAAATTGTCCATGTAACGGGGGTCCATCGATGACTCCCAACCAATTAAGGTGTAGGGCATCAACCTTTAAGGATCTTTCAACCACTAACTCCTCGGATTTTACTCCGAACTTTTGAGAATGAATTTTAATACCCAAGCACCTACAGTATGTTAAACTCCACCTATTCACCCTTGTAACGAGCATTGAGGTCGGTGACTCCCAACCAATGAAGGCTTAGGGCACCAGGCTTTAAAGATTTTCACCATATACCCCTCAGACCTTGCTCGGGTTTTAAGGCAAGCAAACATTTTTCTCTTTCCTTGTCTTTTCTTTTTCTCATTGGCCTTTTATAAGGTGTCCCAACACTATTAAAATAAGGTCAAAGGTATCAAGTCTAAATTTTCCTAAGTCAAGAGGGAAATAGTTTCTCATCTTATAATCGGAACCTATTGTGCACAGTGTGTGAAAAGCTTAAAGTGGAAGAACTAAGGTTGACTTCAATAGAAGTTTCAACAATTCATCAACTTTAGTAAGCATAATACAAACTTTAAGTCAAGTGAAAAGACAAAAATTCAATTTCTCTCATTTCAATTTGAAATTTTTTTCCTTAATAACCATGGAGAGTAGAATAAAAAACTTTAAAAAATTTTAAAATTAAACAAAAATCAACTAAATTACCAAAATAACTTAGCATAAATAAGAAAAACTTCCTTCCTCAACTCTCCCCCCAACCAAGCTGAACATTGTCCTCAATGTGGCATGAGCGATTGAGATTATAGGGAGGAAGTGGTACCTCCTGAGTGATATGAAGTTCGAGTAGAATAGGAGAAACCACATGTTTCAAAAACAATAAAAGATATGAGTAGAGGAATGAGAATAAAATAATGCTAAGAGTGATCAAAAAGTGATAGATTTGTATTACTTCATTTCAAGAAAGTACAAAAAGAGAACAAGTAATACAATTAATCCTAGTATATATAATATCAAAAGCATGGGATTTCAAGTGCTACTATGATAAGGAAAACATAAACGAAATACGTAAAGGAAATACATAAAGGAAATATATAAAGGAAACTATCAAAATGATCAGACGGTGGCTGGAGGATGATGTGGAGATGATGGCTCAGCGGCCTCTGTCTCTCCTATAATCGGCTCCTCAGGAGGCATAGGTTGATCGACGAAATGAGGGGCCTGTGATGGCTCTAGTGGGCTAGGGATGGGGTGCTCAAGAGTTGATATAAGACCCAGATGATGTTGAATCTGCCTCTTGATGGTAGTGTATTGGGTATGAGTGGCGATAATCTGCTCCTGATGAGCACTGAGAACTGTGATCTGCTGAGTGAGGATGTTCTAAGAAGTGGCCAATGCTTGGAAAGTGTGGCATAGGCCTCTGTACTCGATAATAGATATAGCAATCCTTGGCTCAGCTGAAGGAGATGGCTCTGATGTGGGTAGAATAACAGGGGGCGTCTGTGGTGTGGCCTGAGGAGCAGAGGGTGTATCCTCTGGTATATGCTCTGTAGAGGCCACTGCAGGGGTAGGTGGCGGAGTGTCAGTTGGTATCTCAACTAGCTCCTCTGGCTGGTCTGGATGCTCTGGTCCAACTGAGGCTCCCTGGTCTACACCATAGGCTGTCATACTCGTCCATCTATTGAGAGTGAATATCTCTCGACAAATGCGTCAACGCTCAAGCTGAGGCTCTGTTGGGTATCCCAAGTGCTCCAGAATCTGGCATAACAATCTGGGGAAGAGAAGTGGAATAGCATCCGCTCGAAGTAGCTTCTTCCGATGGACCTTCTCTTCAAAGTACAGAAGAGTGGCCATGATGAGATGGTGAGGGCCAAAGAAGTATCCCTCAGATATCCTAAACAATGCCTCCCACAAAACTCCTCTCCTCTGTACCCAATGCTAAAGTGGAAAGATGTTATGGCGCAGGAGTACATCAATGAAGAACGTGCTGGGAAGCTCCTTCCTCAACAGATAGTGGCGCGAGGATGCCCCTCTGGATAGAATATGGACTATGTCGCTCTATGCAGGATGAGTCCAAACTCGAAAATCCTCTGGACGTGCTGGCTCATAAGGAATATGGAGTGCCTCTGCTATATGTCGGGCTCCCAAAATACCATGGCGTCCATCTATGGTGAAGTGGATGACTGTAGGATCCCGGACTTGGTTTGTGGTCATGGACTGATAGAAGCCCAATGCCACACGGGGATAGAAAAAATCCCTAGGAGTCAACAAGTGCTCCATATGGTACCTCTGTAGCAGATGGAAAGAATCCCTAAGCTTGGGCTGAAGTCTGAAAGTGGCTGTGTCAAAACAGAGCTCATAGTGGAATGGCCTTGCCCTGCAATCCAAATTACCCTCAATTGGTGGTTGAGTGACCATGGGACGTCTGATAACTACCTTAGGAGTCATGCTTGAGGGAATCTGGGACTCCTTGGCTGGCGGCTGAGACGGCTGAGGCTTTTTGACAGGTGGTGGAGATGGTCGAGGCTCTGATTCATGCTCTGAAGACAGCTCTGTTAAATCAATTGGCTCTGAGACCTTGGCTTTCTTCTTTGGGGGACCACTACCTGACTTTTGGCCTCTGGAAGAGTTCGCACTGGCCATGGTAAGTGACTTTCGTGTCTGATAGCGCCTCATAGGAGGACTGATGGGTGCGTCCTCAACCGGAGGTGGGACGATCTGTGGCCGCAGAGGCTTGGGTGTGGCAGCTTGGACATGGCTCTCTCTTGGGACTCTCAGACGAGATGATGGGGACGAGGACTTAGCTCCTCGGGTTCTAGCCATGGCTGTCTCAAGGAAGTGGTCGGAGGTGCACGTGGCTTGGCTTAGGTGGAGAGGTCAGACGGAGAGTTGCTCTGGCTTGGCTCCTCTTTGGTACCTTTTTGAAGTTCAAATGACCGGTTAGAATAGGAAATATGGAATTTATAACGTTTAAAAGGGATGCCAAGGGACGGTTTTTAGTTTCGCAGCAGATGGGCAATTTCGCAGCGGATTTCGCAGAGGGGGGCATTTTCACAACCATTTCGCAGCCCATTTCGCAGTTGCGAAATGAGGGTACGGAGCTGCGAAACCACCTACAAAATGGGGGCTTGGCTGCGAAAATGGGGATTTTTAGGCGTGGAGGATTTCGCAACCGTTTCACAGCTGCGAAATGAGAGGGGGGGGATTGCGAAATGGCACTCGTGTTCGTGTGCCAAAGGGGTGTTTCGCAGAGGGGGATAAGAGGCTGTGAAATCATTTCGCAGCCAAGGGGCGTTTTCGCAGCGGCTACTTGGAGGCTGCGAAATTATTTCGCAGCCAAGGGCCATTTTCGTAGGGGCCCTTTTTAGGCTACGAAATTTCGCAGACCATTGCTTTTCCTTGCTTTTAAGCTCCTCTTGATTCCCAGCTTCCTTCTTTTAATTTCTTTGCAATTCCTCCTGATTTTGATCATTCAAAAAGATTAAGTTACATATACATAACACAATTTAAGATCAAAATTAAAATAAAAACAATTTATAAAGCTTATAAATTAACAAAATTAAACAAAAAAATATGGACTTTGGTGAAACCAAGTCCATCTAACCCTTTTCTGATTAGGCTTTCTATGGCTCAAGGAGGTTAATTTCTTCATTTTCTTGCTTGAATGGCTCAATGAATGGCTTGAGACAATGACCATTGACTTTAAAAGCGTCTGTGCTTTTGGAATTCAGTAATTCCACCACTCCATTAAGATGCACTTGGTGAATAATGAAAGGGCCTATCCACCTTGACTTGAGCTACCTAGGAAAGATATGGAGCCTTGAATCATAGAGTAAGACTCTTTGTCCTTTCCGGAATTCTTTGTTGGAGATTAATTGATCATGCCACCTCTTCATCCTCTGTTTTGCAACTTTGGAATTGATGTAAGCATCATTTCTTAATTCCTCCATCTCATTAAGGTCTAAGCACCTCTTTGCCCCGACTCTGATCAAGTCCATGTTTAACCTTTTGATTGCCCACCAAGCCTTATATTCAACTTCCACAGGGAGATGGCATGCTTTGCCATAGACTAGGCGATAAGGAGACATGCCAAGAATAGTCTTGTAAGCTGTTCTATATGCCCATAGTGAATAATGAAGCTTAATATACCAATCTTTTCTGCTCGTGATCACCACCTTCATCAATATGTTCTTGATTTCCTTGTTTGTTAGCTTTACTTGCCCAAAAGTTTGAGGGTGATAAGGTGGTGCTACCTTATGCTTCACTCCATACTTGGCTAATAGGGTTTAAAAAGGTCTGTTGCAAAAATGAGTACCTCCATCATTGATTATGGCCTAGGCACCCTAAATCTTGAGAAGATGTTCTCCTTAAAAACTTGAGAACCACCCTGTGATCATTGTGTTTACAAGGGATTGCCTCAACCCATTTAGAAACATAGTCCACCCCCACTAAGATATAAGAGTTACCAAAAGACATTGGGAAAGGTCCCATGAAGTCAATACCCCAAACATCAAAGAGATCATCTATTAGGATGGGGTTCATGGGCATTTGATTTCTTTTTGTTAGCTTCTCGAGCCTTTGGCATCTATCACAGCTCCTACACATGATGTGGGCATCTTTGAAAAGTGATGGCCAAGTAAACCC
>JAAKHE010000899.1:92802-105858 GCA_011039315.1 Vitis labrusca | reverse complement strand
TGAGATTCACTATTGCTTGTTCAAGACTTGAAGCTTGTTGAGATGGTTGAGCCGGCTGTTGGTATTGAGGTGCTCTTGGCTTCCATGAAAAATTTGGATGGTTCCTCCAATTTGAGTTGTAAGTGTTTCCATACGAAGCATTGCTATTAGGCTTGAATTGTCCAATGACATTTGCTTGATCTCTAAACATTTCTCTAGTAACTGGAATTGTAGGGCACTCCTCCACCAAGTGTTCATAAGATTGACAAATAAAACATGGCTTTACTTGCACTGGTGTTTCAGCAACAGCTTGCACTTCATGCATCTTTTTCAATTCTAACTCCTCCAATCTTCTTGTCATAGCTGCAAATTTTGCTTTCATATCAACTTCTTCATTCAAGGTGTACATCCCAGCCTTAGCATTGAAAGCATACGATTGAGACTTCATCTTCTCCACTTCTCCCTTGTTCGGGTCATCCCATCCCCTTGAGACTTCAGCTACATAACTCAAGAAATCCATAGCTTCCTCCGGATTCTTACTCATGAAATCTCCTCCACACATTGTCTCGAGGAGTTGCTTCATTGAGGAAGACATCCCATCATAGAAATAACTCACCAACGACCATGTATCAAAACCATGGTGAGGACGAGCATTGATGGCCTCCATGTATCTTTCCCAACATTCATAGAATTTCTCATTCTCTTTAGCTGAGAAGTTTGAAATTTTCCTTTTCAAGCCATTTGTTCTGTGAGTAGGAAAAAACTTCTTGAGGAATTCAACTTGTAAATCAGTCCAAGTACGGATACTCCTTGACCTTAAAGAATTAAGCCAAATCTTGGCCTTATCCTTTAAAGTAAAAGAAAATAGCTTAAGCCTCATCACGTCGATTGAAACTCCTCCCTCTTGGAATGTATTACAAACATCTTCAAATTCCTTGATATGTGCATAGGGATTCTCACTTTCCATCCCATGGAAAGTTGGTAGAAGTGGAACAATATGTGATCTGATCACTAGCTACTCTGTAGGGGGCACTATACATGATGGTGCACTCATACGAGGTGGATGCATGCGGTCCCTCATTGATCTTGGTTCATTGGGATTGCCCTGGTGACCATGGTGACTATGCTGATCTTCAGGTGTAGTTTCCATGATGTTCAAGTTCAATTCCAATTCCTTGTTATGAGGTGTTTCACGTTTAACAAGCTTTCCTCCACTATCTCGTATCCAATTTGGCATACACAACTAGTATCAACTGTAACACAAACAAAAACAAAAGAAAACAAGACTACAAAAAGACTTAGGTTAACTAAAACTAAATTAAAAGATATGTTAGAATGTGAACAAGTAAAAGAAACAATTAAAAGAGTTAGTAAAATGAAAGAAAAATCACCGAACTTGTGATGAAAATCACAAGTATGCTGAAATAATATCATTGTAAAGTTGGCACCTTCCCCGGCAACGGGGCCATTTGATTCGTGTCCCAATGGTGTATCATGAGTTTGGTCCTCAAACGGAAGTAATCAACAAAATTTATAACCTATATCACCATGCACTAGGATAGCCTTAGCTAATATAGCATAGTGGCTCTAGGATCGTTCACTGGGAAGGGTTTTCAACTTACAACTGATACCAATTCAAAGTTGAATTGGTGCTTTTTCATTTCAAGGTTAGCTTAAGAAGAAAACATAAACTTTGGCTGAAAAAGGTTTTGTTTTAAGCTAACTAAAAAGAAAGTAATGGAAATTGCTTATGAAGAAAAGCGTTCCTTGGAGTTTTAGGTTCACAGGAGAGGCTCCTCATGCAAAAACAGAGCTTCGGTCACTTGAATCTTTTCCTCGCATTAGAGAATTAACATATAGTTAATTCTCTAACCAGTGTTCTATAGATGTTTTCCTTTAATGGATTTCAGCACTAATTCCCTCCCACTGATGCAACTTGCAATGGCTCATGCCTCTCACCTAGCATTCACCATTCAAGGTGATCATTAACCTTGGACTTCCCTTCTCAAGCTCGCAAGAGATAACTAATGGATGTCTCCTTATAGTCCAAAAGCTTACCAAGTGTTGGCAATTCTAGAAAATTCTACCTTCAAGTCACCTCCCAAAAGCTCGTAAGAGATAAACTAGTGCATCTCCATGGACGAAGATCACTTGCCTTACCAAGTGTTGGCTCAGGTGAATTGAAGGCGTTTTAAGTTAACTAAAAACATAGAAATCATTAATGGGTCACACTTTCTCTTCATTAACGACTGAAACAACAAAACTACCAATTCTTGCATTTAGGGCCTTACTCGGCAACCTTAGCTCCAAGGAACTAAAAGCCTAGCCACTCATTCTCTGAGGAAACATCCTCAGAGCTTGTTTGGCTAATAAGAAAAAATAAATACAATACAATCAAATTGAGTAGGTAAAGCAGAGCAAAAGCTCTGTATTTTACTTCCTTCAAAAACTATACAAAGGATGTCTCTGAGAACAAGCTCCCCGACCTCTTCCTGTAATGGAAATTACAAACATTATATATGAGGCTATTTACCCTTTGTTCTTGCTTAAAGACTAAGGAATCCTATGATAGGTGGATTACAAGGAGAGAATGGGGATTTAGACATCAAATATCTGAAGCAAAAAAATCTAAAAATGTCGGTCGCAAATATCGGGAAGTACTCAGGAGATTTTCGCAGGCGTGCAAGATGGCTATGAAATTTCGCAACGTGAAGGACACCATTTCGCAGCCAAAGGCTGATTTTGCAGCCATCCTCTTTTGATTTCGCAGCCCGCGAAATTGGCCTTCAGCTTGGTGTGATCAGCTTCTCTAACTCCTTCATTTCAACTCCGAATTGTGCACCATTTAAAGCGTTGGATTTATGTGTTCCCAAGATTCAAAACGACATATAGTATGCATAAATTGAGCTCCAGGAAGTGCTCCAAAAGTTGCTGACAATTGTTGCCTCTTGAATGTTTCATGTTAGCTTTTTCTCTTTGCTTCCCCTCCTTGCATTCCGGATTTGCTTATGGAAAAGGACTATAAAGCTTCAAAGCTTTGGTTCTTCATGTTTCTGAGCTTTCCATTGCTTTGCCATGGATTCCAAAGAACTCTCCTCAATCTTAGATTGCTTTGGTGATCAAATTACTAACAAAAACACCAAAACTTACACAATTTGATTAGAAATGATTGCAAAGGTCCTTAATATGTTAATTGAGTTAAAAGATAATAACTACTACTCAAAAGTGTTTAAAAGAGTTAATTATAAACTATCAAATAGCACTTTTTGAGTAGTAATCACATGCACAATCCTAAGTTATTCTTAGCATTTAGAGTCATAGGCTGACAACTAAGAATTATTCATATCATCCTTAGACTTGAGTTGTTCATAGCATCTAAAGATCTAAGATCATGGGCTCCCGAGTCATACATATCATCCACCACTCTAAGTTGTTCATAACACATGGAGCACATAACTCAAAGTCCTTCATGTCAACTGCAACCTTGAGCTATTCATAGTATCTAGAGCCCTCAACTCATGACCTAGAGTCATTTATATCATCCACAACCTTGAGTTGTTCATAACATTTAAATTCATAGGCTCATGACCAAGAATCATTCATATCATTCTTATCCCTAAGTTGTTCATAACATCTAGAGACCTTACCTCATAGGATCTCGAGTTGTTCATATCATCCACAACTCTGAACTATTCATAACATCTAAAGCCTTGAGCTCACAACCTGAAGTCATTCATGTCAACCACAACTTGAGCTATTCATTGCATCTAGAGTCCTGAGCTCACAACTTGAAGTCATTCATGTCAACCATAGCTTTGAGCTGCTCATAGTATCTAAATCCCTGAGCTCAAGACCTGAAGTTGTTCATGTCATCCATAACCTTGAGTCGTTCATAGCATTTAGAGCCTTAAGCTTATGACCAGGAGTAGTTCATGTAAACCACAACCCTGAGTTGTTCATAGCATCTAGACCCCTAAGCTCATGACCTAGAATCATCCATGTCATCCACAGTCTTGAGTTATTCATTGCATCTAAAGTCCTGAGCTCACAACTTGGAGCCATTCATGTCAACCACAACCTTGAGTTGTTCATAGTATGTAGGGCCCTAAGCTCATGACCCGAAATCATTCATGTCATCCACAGCCTTGAGCTATTCATTACATATAGAGTCCTAAGCTCACCACATGGAGTCGTTCATGTCAAGCACAACCCTAAGCTATTCATAGCATCTAGAGCCCTGTTCTCTAAAACTAGAGTTGTTTATGTTATTCACAACCGTGAGTTGTTGATAACATTTAGACTCATAGGCTCATAACAAAGAATCGTTCATATCATCCTTAACCTTAAGTTGTTCATAGCATTTAGAGGCCTTGGCTAATAGGATCCTCAGTCATTCATATTATCCACAACTCCAAGCTATTCATAGGATTTGGAGCTCTGAGCTCATGACCCAGATTCGTTCAATTAAACCTTGACCTTGAGTTATTCATAGAATCTAGAGCCCTAAACTCAGGACTTAGAGTTGTTCATGTAAACCACTGGCCTGAGCTATTCATAGCATCTAGATTCCTTAGCTCACGATTGGGATTCATTCATGTCCACTACAACTTGATTACTACTCAAAAAGTGTTATTTGATAGTTTGTAATTAACTCTTTTAAACACTTTTGAGTAGTAGTTATCACCTTTTAACCCAATTAACATATTAAGGACGCTTGCAATCAATTCTAATCAAATTGTGTTAAGTTTTGGTGTTTTGATAGCTTTTTGATCACCAAAGCAATTCGAGATTGAGGAGAGTTCTTTGGAATCCATGGCAAAGATGTCCAGATAAGGCGTCCGGACACACCATTGGAGGGCGGCGGAACGTGAGCTGTGGCAGGCTGTCGGAATGACGTAGCAAGGCTTGCTCACTTTAGTCAATGTTTTCCATCCGGACAACATATCCGGATAGGATATGCTATCGTTCGGAGTGTGATGTTCATGAGTGTCGTGTGCATCTCCCTGAGGGAGTCTGGATAGCATGGCGGCACGTGTCCTCTTAGGGAATCTGGATGGAGTTGCTCCGGATAGCATGGCAGCGCGTGTCCCCTGAGGGAATCCGAATGGAGTTGCTCCGGATAGCTATGCGCGCTCCGTGTCATCAGGGGGAGAGGTCCCTACACCTTGCACACGTAGACGGTCCCCCTTGCGACGTTCCACCTTCTCCGGATGTCTCATATCCAGAATTCTATCCGGCTAATGTTACACCTTCTCCAGATGTCTCATTTCCGAAATTCTGTCCAGCTGATGTTACACTTTCTCCGGATATTTCACATCCGGCACCTGACGTCGGATGGGAGAGGAGGGTGCTTCAACTTCCCCAATCAGCCATGTCCGGATCCTCCATGGCGCTTACCCAGATCACTCCAAGCTGAAGGCAGAATGTTGCACAGTGCCGCGGTGTTCTCCTGAAGCTTCCTGATATTTGCGACCGACATTTTGAGATATTTCGACCGACACTTTGAGATATTTTGCTTTAGATATTTGTTGTCTAAATTCCCAAAGTCTCCTTGTAATCCACCTATCATAGGATTCCTTAGTCCTTAAGTAAGAACAAAGGGGTGAATAACCTCTTATATATAGTTTGTAATTTCCTTTACAAGGATGATCATCATGGATCATCTAAGATAATATATCATATATATAAAACCGACGAGCAGAGTACTTGCTCTATTTTGTTCTTCATATTTTTGTTTTCTCATTAGTTTTCTTTCTAGCCAATCAAACTCTAAGGATTTTTCCTCAGAGGATGAGAGGCTAGGCTCTTCATCTCTTGGAGTGAAGAAAGTCGGGTAAGTTTCCTCATGCATAAATTAGAAGTTTTGTTGTTTTAGTTTTTAATGAAGAGAAAGTGTGACCCATTAATGGTTTTTATCTTTTTAGTTAACTTAAAACGCTTTTAAATCACCTGGGCCAACACTTGGTAAGGCAAGTGATCTTCATCCATTGAGATGCACTTGTTTATCTCTTGCGAGCCTTTGGGAGGTGGTTTAGAGGTAGGATTTTCTAGAATAGCCAACACTTGGTAAGCTTTTGGACTCTAAGGAGACATCCATTAGTTATCTCTTGCGAGCTTGAGAAGGGAAGTCCAAAGTTAAAGATCACCTTGAATGGCAAATGCTAGGTGAGAGGCACGAGCCATTGCAAGATGCATCAGTGAGAGGGATTTAGTGTTTGAACCCATTAAGGGGAAGCATCTGTACTGCACCGGTTAGAGAATTAACTATATGTTAATTCTCTAATTCGAGGAAAAGAAACAAGTGACCGGAACTCTCCTTTTTGTATGAGGAACCTGAGCCTAGTGATCTAAACTCCAAGAAACACTTTTCTTTGTAATTAAAATCAGTTACTATTTTTGGTTAGTTTAAAACCAAACCTTTTTCACTCAAACATCTTTATGTTTTCTTTTAAAGCTAACCTTGAAATGAAAAGGCACCAATTCATCTTTGAATTAATATCAATTGTGAAGTGAAAACCCATCCCAGTGAACGACCCTAGAGCCACTATGCTATGCTAGCTAAGGCTATCCTAGTACGTGGTGTAATAGGTTATAAATTTTGTTGATTACTCCCTGGGGACTAAAATCAAGGGATACCAACTGGACACAAATCAGCTGAGACACCAATTGGGAACGAATCACAACTTAAATATTTTCATAGTATCTAGAGCCATGTGCTCATGAACACAACTCAAGGTTGTTGATGACATGAACTACTCCGAGTCATGAGCTCAAGGATCTAAATGTTATAAACAACACAAGGCTATGGATGATATAAAAGATTTTGGGTTGTAAGCTCAAGGCTTTAGATGCTATGAATAGCCCAGGGTTGTGGAAGACATGAATGATTTTGGGTCGTTAACTCAAGGCTTTAAATGCTATGAACAACTCATGGTTGTGGATGATATGATCGACTTGTTATCTTTTACTTAGGGCTCTAGATGTAATCAACAACTCAGGGTTATAGATGAGATGAACGATTCTGTGTCATGAGTTGAGGGCTTGTAATGCTACGAACATATCAAGGCTATGGATGGCATGAACAACTCTAGGTCATGAGCTTGTGCTTTAGGTGTTATGAATAGTTAAGGGTTGTGGATGATATAAACGAATCAGTGTCCCATGAGTCCAAGGCTTTGGATGCTATGAACAACTCAAGGTTTTGAATGATATGAACAATTCTAGGTCATGAGTTATGGCTTCTAAATGCTATGAATAGCTCAAGCTTGTGGATGATATGAACAACTTGGGGTCCCATGAGTTTAGGGCTCTAGATACTATGAACAAGTCGGGGTTATGGATGATGTGAACTATTTTGGGTGGTGAACTAATGGCTCTTGATGCTATGAATAGCTTAAGACTATGGATGATATGAACAATTTGTGTCATGAGCTTACGACTCTAGATGCTATCAATAACTCAGGGCCATTGATGACATGAATGACTCTGGGTCGTGAGCTAAGGGCTCTAAATGTTATGAATTACTCTAGGCTATGGATGATATGAACGATTTTGGGTCATGAGCTTAAGGCTTTAGATGCTATGAAAAACTTAGGGTTATGGATGATACAAACAATTTTAGGTCATGAGCTCAACACTTTAGAAACTTTAAACAACTTAGGGTTGTGGAAGGCATGCATGATTTTGGCTTGTGAGCTCAAGGCTCTAAATGCTATGATTAGCATAGGGCTGTGGATGATATGAGAAACTCGCAGTCGTAGGCTAAAGGGTCTAGATGCTATTAATAACTTATAGCTCTGGATGATTTAAATGACTCTGGGTCATGAAAACATGGCTTTAGATGTTATGAACAACTTTAGGTTGTAAATACAATTAAGGCATCTAGGTTGTGAGCTTAGGGCTCTAGATGCTATGAACAGCTCATGACTATGGATGACATAAACAAGTTGTGGTCATGTGCTTAGGGCTATAGATGTTATAAACAGCTAAGGGCAATAGATGATATGAATGACTCAGGGTCCCATGAGTTCAAGGCTTTAGATACTATGAACCAATCAAGGCTATGGATGATATGAATGATTTGGGGTTATGAACTCAATGCTCTAGATGCTATGAATAGTTTCATCTCAAGGTTGTGGATGACATGAATGACTTTGGGCTGTGATCTCATGGCACTAGATGCTATAAGCAACTCGGGGTTGTGGATGATATGAATGACTTGGGGTCCCATGAACTCAAGGCTTTAGATACTATGAAGAGCTTAAGGTTGTTGATCATAAGAACGATTTTGGGCCATTATCCTAAGGCTCTAGATGCTATGAACAACTTAAGGTTATTGATTACATGAACTACTTCGGGTCATGAGCTCAAGTTCTAAATGTTATGAACGGCTCATGGCTATGGATGGTATAAATGATTTTGGGTCGTAAGCTTAAGGCTCTAGATGCTATGAAAAGCTTAAGGTTATGAATGACATGAATGATTCTAGGTTATAAGCTCAAAACTTTAAAATCTATAAACATCTTAGGATTGTTGATGATATGAATGACTTGTGGTGATTAGGCTCTAGATGTTATCAACAGGTTAGAGTTGTGGATTATATGAACAAATCTGGGTCATGAACTCTAGGCTTTAGATGCTATGAACAACTCAAGGTTGTGTATGACATGAACGACTCTAGGTCGTGAGCTTGCGTTGTAGGTTCTATGAATAGCTGAGGGTTGCAAATGATATGAACGACTTAAGGTCTTGTTAGTTTAAGGATTTAGATGTTGTGAATATCTCAGGGTTGTGGATGATATGAACGAGTCTAGGTTCTGAGCTCAAGGCTCTATATGATATGAAGATCTTAAGGTTGTGGATGTAATGAATGACCCCGGGTAGTGAACTCAGGGCTCTAGATGATATGAACAACTTAATGTTATGGCTTACATGAATGACTCTAGGTCGTGAGCTAAAGGCTCTAGATGTTATGAACACCTTAGGGTTGTGGATGACATGGATGGATTTGGGTTGTGAGCTCACGACTCCAAATGCTATGAGAAGCTTAGGGCTACGGATTATATGAATGACTTAAGGCCCTGTCAACTCAAGGCTCTAGATGCTATGAATAGCTTAAGGATGCTAATGATGTCCACGATTTTGGATTATAAGCTCAAGACTCTAAACACTATGAACAACTCATGGTTGTTGATGACATTAACTACTTTGGGTCGAGAGCTCATGGATTTAAATGCTATTAACAGCTCAGGGCTATGGAGGATATGAACGATTTTAGGTCATAAGCTCAAGGCTCTAAATGCTATGAACAACTAAGGGTTGTGGATGACATGAACGATTCCGAGTTATGAGCTCAAGGCTCTAAATGCTACAAACAACTTAAGGTTATGGATGATTTGAATGACTCATTATTGTTTGTTCAAGGCTCTAAGTGTTATCAATTGCTTAGGGTTATAGATGACTTGAATGACTCCGAGCCATTAACTTAGGGCTATAGGTGTTGTGAACAGTTGAGGGCTATGGATGATATGAATGAGTTTGGGTCATGATCTCAAGGCTCTATATGTTATGAAGAGCTTAAGGCTGTGGATGCAATAAAAGATCTCAGGTAGTGAGCTAAGGGCTCTAGATGCTATGAACAACATAGTGTTGTTGATTCAATGAACGACTTCCAGTCGTGAGCTCAGGGCTCTATATGCCATGAAGAGTTGAAGGTTGTGGATGACATGAACTACTCTAGGTTGTGAGCTCATGGATTTAGATGCTATGAGCAGCTTATGGTTATGGATGATATGAACAACTCAGGGTCCCATGAACTTAAGGCACTAGATGCTATAAATAGGTTAAGGTCGTTAATGATATGTACAAT
The DNA here is from genome assembly GCA_011039315.1 of Vitis labrusca. NCBI lineage: Eukaryota > Viridiplantae > Streptophyta > Magnoliopsida > Vitales > Vitaceae > Vitis > Vitis labrusca. The sequence continues at coordinate 96,011 of JAAKHE010000899.1, read as the reverse complement.
TCTAGGTCTTAAGCTCAAGGTTGTTGATGACAACTTTGGGTCATGTGCTCAAGGCTCTAAATGCTATTCACAGCTCGAGGCTATAGATGACATGAACAGTTTTAGGTCATAAGCTCTATGGTTTAAATGTTATAAACAACTCAAGGTTGTGGATGACATGAACAATTTTAAGTCATGAGCTAAAAGCTCTAAATGCTATTAACATCTTAGGGTTATGAATGATATGAATGACTTGTGCTCATTTGCTTAGGGTTCTAAGTGTTATCAACTGCTTAAGGCTATAGATGACTCAATGACTCTGGGTCATCAACTCTTAGGGCTTTAGATGCTATGAACAACTGAGGGCTATGGATGATATGAATGAGTCTAGGTCATGAGCTTAAGGCTCTATATGGTATGAAGAGCTCAAGGTTGTGGATGCAATGAACAACCCTGAGTAGTGAGCTAGGGGCTCTAGATATTATGAACAACTTAGTTTTGTTGATTACATGAATGACTTTGGGTCATGAGCTCAGGGCTTTAGATGCTATGAACAGCTCAGAGTTATGGATGACATGAACGACTCTGGGTTATGAGCTCATGACTCTAGATGCTATGAGTAGTTTAGGGCTATGGATGATATAAATGACTCAGGGTCCCCTAAACTCAAGGCTTTAGATGCTACAAATAGCTTAAGGCTGTCAATCATATGTATGATTCTAGTTCGTGAGCTCAAGGATCTATATGCTATGAACAACTCAAGGTTGTTAAAGACATGAACTACTCTAGGTTATGAGCTTAGGGCTCCAAATGCTATTAATAATTTGGGTTAGTGGATGATATGAATGATTTTAGGTTGTAAACTCAAGGCTCTAGATTCCATTAACAACTCCGAGTTGTGGATGACATGAATGATTCTGGGTCGTGAGCTTAATGCTCTAAATGGTATGAAAATCTCTAGGTTATGGATGATATGAATGACTCATGGTCATTTGCTTAGGGCTTTAAATGCTATCAGCAGTTTAGGGCTATAGATGACATGAACAACTTCAAGTTGTTAGCTTGTGCTTTAGATGCTACGAACAACTAAGGGTTGTGGTTGATATGAACAACTCGGGGGTCCCATAAGCTCAAGGTTCTAAAGGCTACCAATAGCTTAGAGTAGTGGATGTCATGAATGACTCTAGGTCATGAACTCATGCCTTTAGATGTTATGAATAGCTCAAGTCATAAGCTCAAGGCTCTAGATGCTATGAACAGCTCAGGAGTGTGGATGAAATAAGCTACTCTAGGTCATGAGCTCAGGACTCTTGATGGTATGAACAACTTAATGCTCTAAATGAAATGAGCTACTCGAGTTTGGAGCTCAAGGCTCTGGATGGTTTGAACAACCTAGAGTTGTGAATGATATGAAAGACTCGAGAACCGATGAGCTTAGGCCTCTAAATTCTATGAACGGCTCGGGGATTTAGTTGAAATTAACAACTATGGGTCATGAGCATAAGGCTCTAGATGCTTTGAAATGCTTATAGTTACGAATGATAAGAATGATTGAGAATCTCGTAAGCTCGGGCCTCTAGATGCTATCAATCGTTTAGAGTGGTGGATGATATTAACGATTCTGCATGATGAGTTCAAACCTTTAGATACCGTGAATAGCTCGAGGTTGTGGATGATATGAACGGCCCCTGTTCATGAGCTAAAGGCTCTAAATGCCATGAATAGCTCCAGGTTATGGTTGGCATGAATAACTCTGGGTTATGAGCCTAGACCTCTAAATGCTATGAATAATTCAAGGATATGGCTGACATCAATGACTTTAGGACATGAGCTCAAACCATTAGACATGAAAGATTTTGGTTCATGAGCTCAAGCCTTTAAATGTGTTGCATAGCTTAGGGTTTTCGAATACATGAAAGACTCAGGGTTGTGAGCTCAGGGTTTTAGATGCTATGTGTAGCTCTAGGTTATGGTTGACATGAATAACTACTAGTCGTGAGCTCAAGGGTATAGATGTTATGAACATCTCAGAGGTACAATTGACATGAACAACTCTAGGTCATGAGTTGAGGGCTCTAGATGTTATGAACAACTCATGGCTATGGATAATATGAACGACTTTAACTCGTGAGCTCAGGCCTCTACATACTATGAATATATTAAGGCTGATGATGATTTCAAAGACTATAGGTCATGAGCTTAAGGCTTTAGATGTTATGAGTAGCTTAGGGTTGTGGTTGACATTAATGACTCTAGGTTGTGAGCTAAGGGCTCTAGATCATATGAATAATTAAAGGTTGTAGATGACAAGAATGACTCCAGGTCAAAACCTTAGGCTTCTAGATAATATGGACAACTCAAGGTTGTGGTTTACATGAAAAACTCCAGCCCATGATCTTAAGGCTTCAGATGCTATGAACAAGTATGGATGACATGAATGAGCACAACTCTTAAGCTCAGGCCTCTAGATACTATGACTAACTCAAGGCTATTGTTGATTTGAAAGACTCTGGGTCATCAAGTAAAGGCTCTAGATGCTATGAATATCTCAGGGTTGGGGGTTGAAATGAAATATTCTAGGTCGTGAGCTAAGGGCTCTAGATCCTATAAAAAAGTTAGGGCTATGGATGACATGAACGACTTCGGGTCATGAGCTTTGGCCTTTAAAGACTATGAATAGCTCAAGCCCATGGTTGATATGAAACACTTTAGTCATGAGCTTAAGGCTTTAGATGCTATGCACAACTCAAAGCTATGGTTGACATGACCGACTCTAGGTCATGAACTCAAGGTTCTAGATGCTATAAGTAACTTAAGGTTGTGGCTGACATGAATGACTACAGGTTGTGGGCTCAAGGCTATAGATGATATGAACAACCCAGGGCTATGGTTGACATGAAAAACTCCTCGTTGTGAGCTTAAGGCTCTAAATGCTATGAATAACTTAGGGTTGTGGATGACATGAACTACTCTGGCTCAACAGCTATGGCCTCTAGATACTATGAACAACTCAAGGCTATTATTGACTTGAAAGACTCCAAGTCATGAGCTAATGGCTCTAGATGATATGAACAACTTAGGTTTTTCATTGAAATGAATGACTCAGGGTTGTGAGCTTAGGGCTCTAAATATTTTATTTCACCCCCTTAACTTAGGAAAATTTTGGCTTGGTTTTTCTTTGACCTCATTTTAATAATGTTGGGACACCTTGTGAAAGGCCAATGAGCCTT
>JAAKHE010000899.1:73641-85402 GCA_011039315.1 Vitis labrusca | reverse complement strand
TTTTTATTTTATTTATTCACTCATTTAATAGGAAATTGCTCGAATTGTTTAGACTCCAAAATGTGCAAATAACCCTTGATTGGATGGTGGAATTATATAACCTGGTTTCTCTTTCTTGGCTTTTAAAATCGTATTTCGTTTTGTTATCAATCTGATAATTTTTATCAGTTTCTTCTCTTTTCTTTGACCTTTCTAAATATTATTCTATTCTATTTTGCATGGGGAGAGGAATTTTAAAGAATGATGAAGTTGATGCAGCTGTCACGTGAGGAGGGCATCAGAGGTCAGGCATTTTTGGAATTTCTCTGGAAGTCTCTGGAGAGGATGATCTGGCATGAAGGACACGTGAATAGGAGAACATGCGCACGATGCCTGAGGACGAATGACAGCCGGAGTTATAACGACGGGAATAGTGCTGCTAGCTGCCGTCGTGGTGATGATGATTATAGGCTTCATAGTTTTCGAGGTTAAAGATCCCGTCATCGCCATCGGCTCTATCTTGCCCAAGGATCCCATCATCGCCGTCAGCCTTGTCTCGCTCAAAGGATACCCCTTCTGATTGATCCACTCTTAACAACGTCGTTTTTTTTTTATTAAAACTGTGTCGCTTTCAAATATATTCACTGATTCTACCCTTTCCCGGTACTCGCCCGGATTCTACCATTTTTCGGTACTCACACTGATTCGGCCCGTTTTCAGTACCCGCCCGGACAATTTTTCGATACTCGCACAGATTCTACCTTTTCCCGGTCCGCGCCCGGATCCTACCCTTTTTCGATACTCACACTGATTCGACCCGTTTTCGGTACTCGCCCACACCGTTTTTCGATACTCGCACGGATTCTACCTTTTCCCGGTACTCGCCCAGATTCTACCATTTTTCGGTACTTACACTGATTCGACCCCTTTTCTGTACTCGCTCAGACAGTTTTTCGATACTCCAACGGATTCTACCCTATCCCGGTACTCGCCCGGATTGTACCATTTTTCGATTTCGGTACTCGCCCAAACAGTTTTTCGATACTCGCATGGATTCTACCGTTTCCCGGTACTCTCCCGGATTCTACCATTTTTCGGTACTCACACTGATTCGACCCGTTTTCGGTACTCGATCTGACAGTTTTTCGATACTCGGACGGATTCTACCTATTCCCGGTACTCACCCGGATTCTACCATTTTTTGGTAATGACACTAATTCGACCCGTTTTCGGTACACGCCCAAACAGTTTTTTGATAATCGCACGGATTCTACCTTTTCCCGGTACTCGTCCGGATTCTACCATTTTTCGGTACTCACACTGATTCGGCCCGTTTTCGGTACCCGCCCGGACAGTTTTTCGATACTCGCACAGATTCTACCTTTTCCCGGTACACGCCCTGATCCTACCATTTTTCGGTACTCACACTGATTCGACACGTTTTCGGTACTCGCCCACACCGTTTTTCGTTACTCGCAAGGATTCTACCTTTTCCCGGTACTCGCCCGGATTCTACCATTTTTCGGTACTTACACTCATTCGACCCTTTTTTCGTACTCGCTCAAACAGTTTTTCGATACTCCCATGGATTCTACCCTATCCCGGTCCTCGTTCGGATTGTACCATTTTTTGGTTATGACACTGATTCGACCCGTTTTCGGTACTCGCCTGGACAGTTTTTCGATGCTCGCACAGATTCTACCTTTTCCCGATACTCGCCCGGATTCTACCATTTTTCGGTACTCACACTGATTCGGCCCGTTTTCGGTGCTCGCTCGGACAGTTTTTCGACACTCGCACGGATTCTACCCTTTCCCGGTACTCGCCCGGATTCTTCCATTTTTCGGCACTCACGTTGATTCGCCCCGTTTTCGGTACTCGCCCGGACAGTTTTTCGATACTTGCACGGATTCTACCTTTTCCCGGTACTCGCCCGGATTCTACCATTTTTCTGTACTCAAACTTATTCGACCCCTTTTCGATACTCGTTGAGACAGTTTTTCGATACTCGCACGGATTCTACATTTTCCCGGTAGTCGCCTAGATTCCACTATTTTTCGGTACTCACACTGATTCGACCCGTTTTCGGTGCTTGCCCAAAATTTTTTGTGATACTCGCACGGATTTTACCTTTTCTCGGTACTCGCCCGGATTCTACCATTTTTCGGTACTCGTTGAGACAGTATTTCGAAACTCGCACGGATTCTACCTTTTGCCGGTACTCGCCCGGATTGTACCATTTTTCGGTACCCACACTGATTCGACCCGTTTTCGGTGCTCGCCCAGACAGTTTCTCGATACTCGCACGGATTCTACCTTTGCTCGGTACTCGCCCGGATTCTAATATTTTTCGGTACTCAAACTGATTCGACCCCTTTTCGGTACTCGTTGAGACAGTTTTTCGATACTCGCATGGATTCTACCTTTTGCCGGTACTCGCCCGGATTGTACCATTTTTCGGTACTCACACTGATTCGACCCATTTTCGGTACTCGCCCAGACAGTTTCTCGATACTCGCACGGATTCTACCTTTGCCCGGTACTCGTCCGGATTCTACCATTTTTCGGTACTCAAACTGATTCGACCCCTTTTCGGTACTCGTTGAGGCAGTTTTTCGATACTCGCACGGTTTCTACCTTTTCCAGGTACTCGCCCGGATTCTAACATTTTTCGGTACTCAAACTGATTCGACCCCTTTTCGGTACTCGTTGAGACAGTTTTTCGATACTCGCACGGATTCTACCTTTTCCTGGCACTCGCACGGATTCTACCATTTTTCGGTACTCACTCTGATTCGACTCGTCTTCGGTACTCGCCATGCAACTTTTTAGATACACGCACGGAGTCTACCTATTCCCGGTACTCGCCCGGATTCTTCCATTTTTCTAAACTCAAACTGATTCGACTCCTTTTCGGTACTCGATGAGACAGTTTTTCGATACTTGCACGGATTCTATCATTTCCCGGTACTCGCCCGGATTCTACCATTTTTCGGTACTCACATTGATTCGCCACCTTTCCGGTACTCCCCCGGACAGTTTTTCGATACTCCCATGGATTCTACCTTTAACCGGTACTCGCACGGATTCTACCATTTTTCGGTACTCACTCTGATTCGACCGGTCTTCGGTACTCGCCAGCAAACTTTTTAGATACACGCACGGAGTCTACCTTTTCCCGGTACTTGCCCGGATTCTTCCATTTTTCGGTACTCACATTGATTCGCCTCGTTTTCGGTACTCGCCCGGACAGTTTTTCGATACTCGCTCGGATTCTACCTTTTCCCGATACTCGCCCGGATTCTACCATTTTTCGGTACTCAAACTTATTCGACCCCCTTTCGGTACTCGTTGAGACAGTTTTTCGATACTCGCACGGATTCTACATTTTCTTGGTAGTCGCCCAGATTCCACTATTTTTCGGTACTCACACTGATTCGACCCGTTTTCGGTGCTTGCCCAGAAATTTTTTCGATCCTCGCACGGATTCTACCTTTTCCCGGTACTCGCCCGGATTCTACCATTTTTCGGTACTCAAACTGATTCGACCCCTTTTCGGTACTCGTTGAGACAGTTTTTCGATACTCGCACGGATTCTACATTTTTGCAGGTACTCGCCCGGATTGTACCATTTTTCGGTACTCACACTGATTCGACCCGTTTTTGGTGCTCGTCCAGATAGTTTCTCGATACTCGCACGAATTCTACATTTTGCCAGTACTCGCCCGGATTGTACCATTTTTCGGTACTCACACTAATTCGACCCGTTTTCAGTGCTCGTCCAGACAGTTTCTCGGTTCTCGTTGAGACAGATTTTCGATACTCGCACGGATTCTACATTTTCCCGATAGTCGCCCAGATTCCACTGTTTTTCGGTACTCACACTGATTCGACCCGTTTTCGGTGCTTACCCAGAAATTTTTTCGATACTCGCACGGATTCTACCTTTTCCCGGTACTCGCCCGGATTCTTCCATTTTTCGGTACTCAAACAGATTCGACCCCTTTTCGGTACTCGTTGAAATAGTTTTTCGATAGTCGCACGGATTCTACATTTTGCCGGTACTCGCCCGGATTGTACCATTTTTTGGTACTCGCACTGATTTGACCCGTTTTCGGTGCTCGTTCAGATAGTTTCTCGGTACTCGTTGAGACAGTTTTTCGATACTCGCACGGATTCTACATTTTGTCGGTACTCGCCCGGATTGTACCATTTTTCGGTACTCACACTGATTCGACCCGTTTTCGGTGCTCGTCTAGACAGTTTCTCGGTACTCGTTGAGACAGTTTTTCGATACTTGCACGGATTCTACATTTTCCCGGTAGTCGCCCAGATTCCACTATTTTTCGGTACTCACACTGATTCGACCCGTTTTCGGTGCTTGCCCAAAAAATTTTTCGATACTCGGACGGATTCTACCTTTTCCCGGTACTCGCCCGGATTCTACCATTTTTCGGTACTCAAACTTATTCGACCCCTTTTCGGTACTCGTTGAGACAGTTTTTCGATACTCGCACGGATTCTACATTTTCTTGGTAGTCGCCCAGATTCCACTATTTTTCGGTACTCACACTGATTCGAACCGTTTTCGGTGCTTGCCTAGAAATTTTTTCGATACTCGCACGGATTCTACCTTTTCGCGGTACTCAACCGAATTCTACCATTTTTTGGTACTCAAACTTATTCGACCCCTTTTCGGTACTCGTTCAGACAGTTTTTCGATACTCGCACGGATTCTACCTTTTCCCGGTACTCGCACGGATTCTACCATTTTTCGATACTCAAACTGATTCTACTCCTTTTCGGTACTCGTTGAGACAGTTTTTCGATACTCGCACGGATTCTACCTTTTGCCGGTACTCGCCCGGATGGTGCCATTTTTCGGTACTCACACTGATTCGACCCGTTTTCGGTGCTCGTCCAGACAGTTTCTCGATACTCACACGGATTCTACCTTTTCCCGGTACTCGCCCGGATTCTCCCATTTTTCGGTACTCAAACTGATTGGACCCCTTTTCGGTACTCGTTGAGACAGTTTTTCGATACTCGCACGGATTCTACATTTTCCCGATACTCGCTCGGATTCTTCCATTTTTCGCTACTCACATTGATTCTCCCCATTGATACTCTCACGGATTCTACCTTTTGCCGGTACTCGCCCGGATTGTACCATATTTCGGTACTCACACTGATTCGACGCGTTTTCGGTGCTCGCCCAGACAGTGATTCGATACTCGCAGGGATTCTATCTTTTCCCGGTACTCGCCCAGATTCTACCATTTTTCGGTACTAATACTGATTCGATCCGTTTTCGGTACTCGCTTGGACAATTTTTCGTTAAACGCACGGATTCTACCTTTTCCTCGTACTCGCCCGGATTCTACCATTTTTCAGTAGTCACACTGATTCGACCCATCTTCGGTACTCGCCAGGACTGTTTTTCGATCCTCGGATGGATTCTACATTTTCCCGGTACTCACACGGATTCTACCATTTTTCGGTACTCACTCTGATTCGACGCGTTTTCGGTGCTCGCCCAAACAGTGTTTCGATACTCGCAGGGATTCTATCTTTTCCCGGTACTCGCCCGAATTCTACTATTTTTCGATACTGATACTGATTCGACCCGTTTTTGGTACTCGCTTAGACAATTTTTCGTTAATCGCACGGATTCTAGCTTTTGCTGGTACTCGCCCGGATTCTACCATTTTTCGGTACTCACACTAATTCGACCCGTTTCCAGTACTGGCCAGGACAGTTTTTCGATACTCGCACGGATTCTACCTTTACCCGGTACTCGCTTGGATTCCACTATTTTTCGGTACTCACACTGATTCGACCCGTTTTCGGTGCTTGCCCAGACGGTTTTTCGATACTCGCACGGATTCTATCTTTTCCTGGTACTCGCCCGGATACTACCATTTTTCTGTACTGATACTGATTCGACCCGTTTTCGGTACTCGCTAGGACAATTTTTCGTTAATCGCACGGATTCTACCTTTTCCTGGTACTCGCCCCGATTCTACCATTTTTCGGTACTCACACTGATTCGACCCGTTTTCGGTACTCGCTAGGACAGTTTTTCGATACTCGCACGGATTCTCCCTTTTCCCAGTACTCGCCCGGATTCTACCATTTTTCGGTACTCAAACTCATTCGACCACTTTTCGGTACTAGTCGAAACAGTTTTTCGATACTCGCACGGATTCTACCTTTTCCCGGTACTCGCCCGGATTCTACCATTTTTCGGTACTCACACTGATTCGACCCCTTTTCCGTGCTCGTCGAGACAGTATTTCGATACTCGCACGGATTCTATAATTTCCGGGTACTCACCCAGATTCTACCATTTTTCGGTACTCGCCCGGGCAGTTTTTCGATACTCGCACGGATTCTATCTTTTCCCGGTACTCGCCCGGATTCAACCATTTTTTGATACTCACACTTATTGGACCCCTTTTCGGTGGTCGTCGAGACAGTTTTTCAATACTCGCACGGATTCTGCCATTTCCCGGTATTCGCTCGGATTCTACCATTTTTAGGTACTCTCATTGATTGGACCCCTTTTCGGTGCTCGTCGAGAAAGTTTTTCGATACTCGCACGAATTCTACCTTTTCGCGGTACTCGCCCGGATTCTACCATTTTACGGTACTCACACTGATTCGACCAATTGTCGGTACTCGCCCGGACAGTTTTTCGATACACGCACGGATTCTACCTTTTCCTGGTACTCGCACAGATTCTACCATTTTTCGGTACTCACACTGACTAGACAACTTTTCGGTGCTCGTCGAGACAGTTTTTCGATACTCGCACGGATTCTACCATTTTTCAGTACTCACACTGATTCGAGCCATTTTTGGTACTCGCCCGGAAAGTTTTTCGATACTCGCACGTATTCTACCTTTTCCCGTTACTCGCCCGGATTCTACCATTTTTCGGAACTCACACTGATTCGACCCCTTTTCGGTGCTTGTCGAGACAGTTTTTCGATACTCGCACGGATTGTACCTTTTCCCGTTACTCGCCCGGATTCTACCATTTTTCGGTACTCATGCTGATTCGACACCATTTCCGTGTTCGTCGAGACAATTTTTCGATACTCGCTCGGATTCCACCTTTTCTCGGTACTCGCACGGATTCTACCATTTTTCGGTACTCACACTGATTCGACCAATTGTCGGTACTCGCCCGGACAGTTTTTCGATACACGCACGGATTCTACCTTTTCCTGGTACTCGCACAGATTCTACCATTTTTCGGTACTCACACTGACTAGACAACTTTTCGGTGCTCGTCGAGACAGTTTTTCGATACTCGCACGGATTCTACCTTTTCCCGGTACTCGCCCGAATTCAACCACTTTTCGGCAGTCACACTGATTGGAAGCCTTTTCGGTGCTCGTCGAGGGAGTTTTTCGATACTCGCTCGGATTCTACCTTTTCCCGGTATTCGCCCAGATTCTAGCATTTTTCCGTACTCACACTGATTGGACCCCTTTCCGGCGCTCGTCGAGACAGTTTTTCGATACTCGCACGGATTCTACTTTTTCCCGGTACTGGCCCGGATTCAACCACTTTTCGGTACTCACACTGACTGGAACCCTTTTCGGTGCTCGTCGAGAGAGTTTTTCGATACTCGCACGGATTCTTCCTTTTCCCGGTAATCTCCCGGATTCTACCATTTTCCGTACTCACACTGATTGGACCCCTTTTGCGGTACTCGTCGAGACAGTTTTTCGATACTCGCACGGATTCTACCTTTTCCCGGGACTCGCCCGGATTCTACCATTTTTCGGTACTCACACTGATTCGACCCCTTTTCGGTGCTCGTCGAGACAGTTTTTCGATACTCGCACGGATTCTACCTTTTCCCGGTACTCGCCCGGATTCTAGCACTTTTCGGTACTCACACCGACTGGACCCCTTTTCGGTGCTCGTCGAGGTTGTTTTTCGATACTCGCTCGGATTCTACCTTTTGCCGGTATTCGCCCAGATTCTACGTTTTTTTCGGTACTCACACTGACTGGACCCTTTTCGGTGCTCGTCGAAACAATTTTTCGATACTCACACGGATTCTACCTTTTCCCGGAACTCGCCCGGATTCTACCATTTTTCGGTACTCACACTGATTGGACCCCTTTTGCGGAACTCGTCGAGACAGTTTTTCGATACTAGCTCGGATTCTACCTTTTCCCGGTACTCGCCCGGATACTACCATTTTTCCGTACTCACACTAATTGGACCCCTTTTCGGTGCTCGTCGAGACAGTTTTTCGATAGTCGCACGGATTCTACATTTAACCGGTACTCGCCCGGACACTATCATTTCTCGGTACTCACACTGATTGGACCCTTTTTCGGTGCTCGTCGAGACAGTTTTTCGATACTCGCTCGGATTCTTCCTTTTCCCGGGACTCGCCCGGATTCTACCATTTTTCGGTACTCACACTAATTCGACCCCTTTTCGGTCCTCGTTGAGAGAGTTTTTCGATACTCGCACGGATTCTACCTTTTCCCGGTACTCGCCCGGATTCTATCATTTTTCGGTACTCACACTAATTGGACTCCTTTTGCGGTGATCGTCGAGACGGTTTTTCGACACTCGCTCGGAGTCTACCTTTTCCCGGTACTCACCCGGATTCTACAATTTTTCGGTTCTCACACTGATTCGACCCCTTTTCGGTGCTCATCGAGGGAGTTTTTCGATACTCGCACGGATTCTACCTGTTCCCGGTACTCGGCCGGATTCTATCACTTTTCCGTACTCACACTGATTGGACTCCTTTTCGGTGCTCGTCGAGAGAGTTTTTCGATACTCGCACGGATTCTACCTTTTCCCGGTAATCCCGGATTCTACCATTTTTCCGCACTCACACTGATTGGACCCCTTTAGCGGTGCTCGTCGAGACAGTTTTTCGTTACTCGCTCGGATTCTATCTTTTCCCAGTACTCGCCCAGATTCTACCATTTTTCGGTACTCACACTGATTGGACCCCTTTTCGGTGCTCGTCGAGACAGTTTTTCGATACGCGCACGGAATCTACCTTTTCCCAATAGTCGCCCGGATTTTATCATTTTTCGGTACTTACACTGATTCGACCCCTTTTCGGTGCTCCTCGAGACAGTTTTTCGATACTCGCTCGGATTCTACCTTTTCCCGGTACTCGCCTGGATTCTATCATTTTTCGGTACTCACACTGATTCGACCCCTTTTCGGTGCTCCTCGAGACAGTTTTTCGATACTCGCACGGATTCTACCTTTTCCCTGAACTCGCCCGGATTTTACCATTTTTCGGTACTCACACTGATTGGACCCCTTTTCCGGTGCTCGTCGAGACAGGTTTTCGATACTCGCTCGGATTCTACCTTTTCCTGGTACTCGCTCGGATTCTACCATTTTTCCGTACTCAGAGTGATTGGACCCCTTTTCGGTGCTCGTCGAGACAGTTTTTCAATAGTCGCACGGATTCTACCTTTAACCGGTACTCGCCCGGACTCTATCATTTCTCCGTACTCACACTGATTTGACCCTTTTTCGGTGCTCGTCGAGACAGTTTTTCGATACTCGCACGGATTCTAACTTTTGCCGGTACTCGCTCGATTCTACTATTTTTCGGTACTCACACTGATTCGACCCCTTTTCGGTGCTCGTCGAGACAGTTTTTTGATACTCGCATGAATTCCACCTTCTCCCGGTACTCGCCCGGATTCTACCATTTTTCGGTACTCACACTGATTGGACCCCTTTTGCGGTACTTGTCGAGACAGTTTTTCGATACTCGCTCGGATTCTACCTTTTCCCGGTACTCGCCTGGATTCTATCATTTTTCGGTACTCACACTGATTCGACCCCTTTTCGGTGCTCCTCGAGACAGTTTCTCGATACTCGCACGGATTCTACCTTTTCCCTGAACTCGCCCGGATTTTACCATTTTCCGGTACTCACACTGATTGGACCCCTTTTCCGGTACTCGTCGAGACAGTTTTTCGATACTCGCTCGGATTCTACCTTTTCCCGGTACTCGCCCGGATTCTTCCATTTTTCCGTAGTCACACTGATTGGACCCCTTTTCGGTGCTCGTCGAGACAGTTTTTCGATACGCGTACGGATTCTACATTTTCCCTGTATTCGCCCAGATTCTATCTTTTTTGGGTGCTCACACTGATTGGACCCCTTGTCGGTGCTCGTCGAAACAGTTTTTCGATACTCGCACGGATTCTACCTTTTCCCGGTACTCGCCCGGATTTTACCACTTTTCGATACTCACACTAACTATACCCCTTTTCGGTGCTCGTCGAGGGAGTTTTTCGATACTCGTACGGATTCTACTTGTTCCCGGTACTCGGCCGGATTCTATCATTTTCTGGTACTCACACTGATTGGACCCCTTTTCGGTGCTCCTCGAGACAGTTTTTCGATACTCGCACGGATTCTACCTTTTCACGGAACTCGCCCGAATTCTACCATTTTTCAGTACTGACACTGATTGGACCCCATTTGCGGTACTCGTCGAGACAGTTTTTCGATACTCACTCGGATTCTACCTTTTCCCAGTACTCGCTCGGATTCTACCATTTTTCAGTACTCACTCTGATTCGACCCCTTTTCGGTGCTCGTCGAAACAGTTTTTCGATACTCGCACGGATTCTACCTTTTCCCGGTAATCCCGGATTCTACCATTTTTCCGTACTCACACTGATTGGACCCCTTTAGCGGTGCTCGTCGAGACAGTTTTTCGATACTCGCTCGGAGTCTACCTTTTCCCGGTATTCGCCCAGATTCTACCATTTTTCCGTACTCACACTGATTGGACCCCTTTTCGGTGCTCGTCGAGACAGTTTTTCGATACGCGCACGGATTCTACCTTTTCCCGGTACTCGCCCCGATTCTACCACTTTTCGGTACTCACACTGACTGGACCCCTTTTCAGTGCTCGTTGAGGGAGTTTTTCGATACCCACACGGATTCTACCTGTTCCCGGTACTCGGCCAAATTCTATCATTTTTCGGCTCTCACACTGATTGGACCCCTTTTCGGTGCTCGTCGAGACAGTTTTTCGATTCGCGCACGGATTCTACCTTTTCTCGGTACTCGCCCGGATTCTATCATTTTTCGGTACTCACACTGATTGGACCCCTTTTCGGTGCTCGTCGAGACAGTTTTTCGATACTCGCACGGATTCTACCTTTTCCCGGTACTCGCCTGGATTCTACCATTTTTCGGTACTCACACTGAATCGACCCATTTTCGGTACTCGCCCGGACAGTTTTTCGATACTCGCACGGTTTCTACCTTTTGCTGGTACTCGCCCCAACTCTACCATTTTTCGGTACTCACATTGATTGGACCCCTTTTCAGTGCTCGTCGAGACAGTTTTTCGATACTTGTACGGATTCTACTTTTTCCCGGTTCTCGCCCGGATTCTACCACTTTTCGGTACTCACACTGACTGGACCCCTTTTCGGTGCTCGTCGAGAGAGTTTTTCGATACTCGCACGGATTCTACCTTTTCCCGGTAATCTCCCGGATTCTACCATTTTTCCGTACTCACACTGATTAGACCCCTCTTGCGGTGCTCATCGAGACAGTTTTTCGATTCTCGCTCGAATTCTACCTTTTCCCGGTAATCGCCCAGATTCTACCATTTTTCGGTACTCACACTGATTGGACCCCTTTTCGGTGCTCGTCGAGACAGTTTTTCGATACGCGCACGGATTCTACCTTTTCCCGGCATTCGCTCGGATTCTATCATTTTTCGGTACTCACACTGATTGGACCC
>JAAKHE010000899.1:44603-71635 GCA_011039315.1 Vitis labrusca | reverse complement strand
GACCCCTTTTCGGTGCTCGTCGAAACAGTTTTTCGATACTCGCACGGATTCTACCTTTTCCCGGTAATCCCGGATTCTACCATTTTTCGGTACTCACACTGATTGGACCCCTTTAGCGGTGCTCGTCGAGACAGTTTTTCGATACTTGCTCGGAGTCTACCTTTTCCCGGTACTCGCCCGGATTCTACCATTTTTCCGTGCTCACACTTATTGGACCCCTTTTCGGAGCTCGTCGAAACAGTTTTTCGATACTCGCAAGGATTCTAACTTTTCCCGGGACTCGCCCGGATTCTACCATTTTTCGGTACTCACATTGATTGAACCCATTTTCGGTGCTCGTCGAGAGAGTTTTTCGATATTCGGACGGATTCAACCTTTTCCCGGGACTCGCCCGGATTCAACCATTTTTCGGTACTCACACTCATTCGACCCCTTTTCGGTGCTCGTTGAGAGAGTTTTTCGATACTCGCTCGGAGTTTACCTTTTGCCGGTACTCGCCCGGATTCTACCATTTTTCCGTGCTCACACTTATTGGACCCCTTTTCGGTGCTCGTCGAGAGAGTTTTTCAATACTCCCTCGTATTCTACCTTTTCCCGGTACTCGCCCGGATTCTACCATTTTTCCGTACTCACACTGATTGGACCCCTTTTCGGTGCTCGTCGAAGCACTTTTTCGATACTCGCACGGATTCTACCTTTTCCCGGTACTCGCCCAGATTCGACCATTTTTCCGTACTCACACTGATTGGACCCCTTTTCGGTGCTCGTCGAAACAGTTTTTCGATACTCGCACAGATTCTACCTTTTCCCGGGACTCGCCTGGATTCTACCATTTTTCGGTACTCACACTTATTGGACCTCTTTTCGGTGCTCGTCAATACAGTTTTTCGATACGCGCACGGATTCTACCTTTTCCCGGCATTCGCTCGGATTCTATCATTTTTCGGTACTCACACTGATTGGACCCCATTTCGGTGCTCGTCGACACAGTTTTTCGATACTCGCTCAGATTCTACCTTTTCCCGGTACTCGCCCGGATTCTACCATTTTTCCGTACTCACACTGATTGGACCCCTTTTCAGTGCTCTTCGAGGCAGTTATTCGATACGCGCACGGATTCTACCTTTTCCCGGCATTCGCTCGGATTCTATCATTTTTCGGTACTCACACTGATTCGACCCTTTTCGGTGCTCGTCGAGAGAGTTTTTTGATACTCTCACGGATTCTACCTTTTCCCGGTACTCGCCCGGATTCTACCATTTTTCGGTACACTGATTGGACCACTTTTGCGGTGCTCGTTGAGACAGTTTTCCGATACTCGCTCGGAGTCTACCTTTTCCCGAGACTCGCCCGGATTCTACCATTTTTCCGTGCTCACACTGATTGGACCCTTTTTCGGTGCTCGTCGAAAGAGTTTTTCGATACTCGCACGGATTCTACCTTTTCCCGGGACTCGCCCGGATTCTACCATTTTTCGGTGCTCGTCGAGACAGTTTTTCGATACACACACTGATTCGACCCCTTTTCGGTGCTCGTCCAGAGAGTTTTTCGATACTCGCACGGATTCTACCTTTTCCCAGGACTCGCCCGGATTCTACCATTTTTCGGTACTCACACTGATTGGTCCCTTTTCGGTGGTCGTTGAAACAGTTTTTCGATACTCGCTCGGATTCTACCTTTTCACGGTACTCGCCCGGATTCTACCATTTTTCCGTACTCACACTGATTGGACCCCTTTTCAGTACTCGTCGAGACAGTTTTTCGATACTCGCTCGGATTCTACCTTTTCCCGGTACTCGCCTGGATTCTACGATTTTTCCGTACTCACACTGACTTGACCCCTTTTGCGGTGCTCGTCGAGACGGTTTTTCGATACTCGCTCGGATTCTACCTTTTCTTAGTTCTCACCCGGATTCTACCATTTTTCGGTACTCAAATTGATTGGACCCCATTTGGGGTGCTCGTCGAAACAGTTTTTCGATACTCGCTCAGATTGTACCTTTTCCCGGTACTCGCCCGGATTCTACCATTTTTCCCTACTCACACTGATTGGACACCTTTTCGGTGCTCGTCGAGAAAGTTTTTCGATACTCGCACGGATTCTTCCTTTTTCCGGTACTCGCCCGGATTCTACCATTTTTCGGTACTTACACTTATTGGACCCTTTTTGCGGTGCTCGTCGAGACAGTTTTTCGATACTCGCTCGGAGTCTACCTTTTCCCGGTACTCGCCCGGATTCTACCATTTTTTCGTGCTCACACTGATTGGACCGCTTTTCGGTGCTCGTCGAGAGAGTTTTTCGATACTCGCACGGATTCTACCTTTTCCCAGGACTCGCCCGGATTCTACCATTTTTCGGTACTCACACTGATTGGACCCCTTTTCGGTGGTCGTTGAAACAGTTTTTCGATACTCGCTCGGATTCTACCTTTTCCCGGTACTCGCCCGGATTCTACCATTTTTCCGTACTCACACTGATTGGACCCCTTTTCAGTACTCGTCGAGACAGTTTTTCGATACTCGCTCGGATTCTACCTTTTCCCGGTACTCGCCCGGATTCTACGATTTTTCCGTACTCACACTGATTGGACCCCTTTTGCGGTGCTCGTCGAGACAGTTTTTCGATACTCCCTCGGATTCTACCTTTTCCCGGTACTCGCCCGGATTCTACCATTTTTCCGTGCTCACACTTATTGCACCCCGCTTCGGTGCTAGTCGAAACAATTTTCCGATACTCGCTCGGATTCTACCTTTTCCCGGTACTCGCCCGGATTCTAACATTTTTCCGTACTCACACTGATTGGACCCCTTTTGCGGTGCTCGTCGAGACAGTTTTTCGATACTCACTCGGATTCTACTTTTTCCCGGTACTCGCCTCGATTCTACCATTTTTTCATACTCACACTGATTGGACCCCTTTTCGGTGCTCGTTGAAACAGTTTTTCGATACTCGCTCGGATTCTACCTTTTCCCGGTACTCGCCCGGATTCTACCATTTTTCCGTACTCACACTGATTGGACCCCTTTTCGGTGCTGTTGAAGCACTTTTCGATACTCGCACAGATTCTACCTTTTCCCGGTACTCGCCCAGATTCTACCATTTTTTTGTACTCACACTGATGGGACCCCATTTCGGTGCTCGTCGAGACAGTTTTTCGATACTCGCTCGGATTCTACCTTTTCCCGGTACTCGCCCGGATTCTACCATTTTTTCGTACTCACACTGATTGGACCCCTTTTCGGTGCTCGTCGAGACAGTTTTTCGATACTCGGACGGATTCTACCTTTTCCCGGTACTCGCCCGGATCCTACCATTTTTCGGTACTCACACTGATTGGACCCCTTTTCGGTCCTCGTCGAGATAGTTTTTCGATACTCGCTCGGATTCTACCTTTTCTCGTTACTCTCCCGGATTCTACCATTTTTCGGTACTAACATTGATTGGACCCCTTTTGTGGTGCTCGTCGAGACAGTTTTTCGATACTCACTCGGATTTTACCTTTTCCCGGAACTGGCCTGGATTCAACCATTTATCCGTACTCACACTGATTGGACCCTTTTTCGGTGCTCGTAGAGACAGTTTTTCGATACTCGCTCGGATTCTACCATTTCCCGGTACTCGCCCGGATTCTACCATTTTTCGGTACTCACACTGATTGGACCGCTTTTGCGGTGCTCGTCGAGACAGTTTTTCAATACTCGCTCGGATTCTACCTTTTCCCGGTAGTCGCCCGAATTCTACCATTTATCCGTACGCACACTGATTGGACCCCTTTTCGGTGCTCGTCGAGACAGTTTTTCGATACTCACTCGGATTTTACCTTTTCCCGGAACTCGCCTGGATTCGACCATTTAACCGTACGCACACTCATTGGACCCCTTTTCGGTGCTCGTCGAGACAGTTTTTCGATACTCGCTCGGATTCTACCATTTCCCGGTACTCGCCCGGATTCTACAATTTTTCGATACTCGCACGGATTCTACCTTTTCCCGGTACTCGCCCGGATTCTACCATTTTTCGATACACGCACGGATTCTAACTTTTGCCGGTGCTCGCCGCGATTCTGCCATTTTTCGGTACTCACACTGATTGGACGCCTTTTCGGTGCTCGTCGAGACAGTTTTTGGATACTCGCACGGATTCTACCTTTTCCCGATTCTCGCCCGGATTCTACCATTTTTCGGTATTCACACTGATTGGACCCCTTTTGCGGTGCTCGTCGAGACAGTTCTTCGATACTCGTTTGGATTTTACCTTTTCCCGGAACTCGCTCGGATTCTACCATTTATCCGTACTCACACTGATTGGACCCCTTTTCGGTGCTCGTCGAGACAGTTTTTCGATACTCGCTCGGATTCTACCTTTTCTCGTTACTCGCTCGGATTCTACCATTTTTCGGTACTCAAAATGATTGGACCCCTTTTCGGTCCTCGTCGAGATAGTTTTTCGATACTCGCTCGGATTCTACCTTTTCTCGTTACTCTCCCGGATTCTACCATTTTTCGGTACTAACATTGATTGGACCCCTTTTGTGGTGCTCGTCGAGACAGTTTTTCGATACTCACTCGGATTTTACCTTTTCCCGGAACTGGCCTGGATTCAACCATTTATCCGTACTCACACTGATTGGACCCTTTTTCGGTGCTCGTAGAGACAGTTTTTCGATACTCGCTCGGATTCTTCCATTTCCCGGTACTCGCCCGGATTCTACCATTTTTCGGTACTCACACTGATTGGACCGCTTTTGCGGTGCTCGTCGAGACAGTTTTTCAATACTCGCTTGGATTCTACCTTTTCCCGGTACTCGCCCGAATTCTACCATTTATCCGTACGCACACTGATTGGACCCCTTTTCGGTGCTCGTCGAGACAGTTTTTCGATACTCACTCGGATTTTACCTTTTCCTGAAACTCGCCTGGATTCGACCATTTATCCGTACGCACACTGATTGGACCCCTTTCGGTGCTCGTCGACACAGTTTTTCGATACTCACTCGGATTCTAACATTTCCCGGTACTCGCCCGGATTCTACAATTTTTCGATACTCGCACGGATTCTACCTTTTCCCGGTACTCGCCCGGATTCTACCATTTTTCGATACACGCACGGATTCTAACTTTTGCCGGTGCTTGCCGCGATTCTGCCATTTTTCGGTACTCACACTGATTGGACGCCTTTTCGGTGCTCGTCGAGACAGTTTTTCGATACTCGCACGGATTCTACCTTTTCCCGATTCTCGCCCGGATTCTACCACTTTTCGGTAGTCACACTAACTCGACCCTTTTTGGGTGCTCGTCGAGACTTTTTTTCGATACTCGCTCGGATTCTATCTTTTCCCGGTATTTGCCCGGATTCTACCAATTTTTCGTACTCACCATGATTGGAGCCCTTTTCGGTGCTCGTCGAGACAATTTTTCGATACTCGCTAGGATTGTACCTTTTCCCGGTACTCGCTCGGATTCTACCATTTTTCCGTACTCAAACTAATTGGTCCCTTTTTCAGTACTCGTCGCGACAGTTTTTCGATACTCGCTCGGATTCTACCTTTTCTCGTTACTCGCCCGGATTCTACCATTTTTCGGTTCTCACACTGATTGGACCCCTTTTGCGGTGCTCGTCGAGACAGTTTTTCGATACTCACTCGGATTGTACATTTTCCCGGAACTCGCCTGGATTCAACCATTTATCCGTACTTACAATGATTGGACCCCTTTTCGGTGCTCATCGAGACAGTTTTTTGATACCCGCTCGGATTCTACCTTTTCTCGTTACTCGGCCGGATTCTACCATTTATCCGTACGCACACTGATTGGACCCCTTTTCGGTGCTCGTCGAGACAGTTTTTCGATACTCACTCGGATATTACCTTTTCCCGGAACTCGCCTGATTTCGACCATTTATCCGTACGCACACTGATTGGACCCCCTTTCGGTGCTCGTCGAGACAGTTTTTCGATACTCGCTCGGAATCTACCATTTCCCGGTACTCGCCCGGATTCTACCATTTTTCGGTACTCACACTGATTGGACCGCTTTTGCGGTGCTCGTCGAGACAGTTTTTCAATACTCGCTCAGATTGTACCTTTTCCCGGTACTCGCCCGAATTCTACCTTTTTTCCGTACGCACACTGATTGGACCCCTTTTCGGTGCTCGTCGAGACAGTTTTTCGATACTCGCACGGATTCTAACTTTTGCTGGTGCTCGCCGCGATTCTACCATTTTTCGGTACTCACACTGATTTGACACATTTTCGGTGCTCGTCGAGAGTTTTTCGATATTCGCACAGAGTCTACCTTTTCCCGGTACTCGCCCGGATTCTACCATTTTTCGGTACTCACACTGATTGGACCCCTTTTGTGGTGCTCGTCGAGACAGTTTTTCGATACTCGCTCGGATTGTACCTTTTCTCGGAACTCGCCCGGATTCTACCATTTATCCGTACTCACACTGATTGGACCCCTTTTCGGTACTCGTCGAGACAGTTTTTCGATACTCGCTTGGATTCTACCTTTTCCCGGTACTCGCCCGGATTCTACCATTTTTCGGTACTCACACTGGTTGGACCCCTTTTCGGTGCTCGTCGTGACAGTTTTTCGATACTCGCTCTCAGATTCTACCTTTTCTCGTTACTCCCCCGGATTCTACCATTTTTCGGTACTCACACTGATTGGACCCCTTTTATGGTGCTCGTCGAGACAGTTTTTCGATACTCGCTCGGATTGTACCTTTTCCCGGAACTCGCCCGGATTCTACCATTTATCCGTACTCATACTGATTGGACCCCTTTTCGGTACTCATCGAGACAGTTTTTGAATACTCGCTCGGATTCTACCATTTATCGGTACTCACACTGATTGGACCCCTTTTCGGTGCTGGTCGAGACAGTATTTCGATACTCGCTCGGATTCTACCTTTTCTCGTCACTCGCCCGGATTCTACCATTTTTCAGTACTCAAAATGATTGGACCCCTTTTCGGTGCTCGTCGGGACAGTTTTTTGATTCTCGCTCGGATTCTACCTTTTCTCGTTACTCGCCCGGATTCTACCATTTTTCGGTACTCACACTGATTGGACCCCTTTTGCGGTGCTCGTCGAGACAGTCTTTCGATACTCACTCGGATTGTACCTTTTCCCGGAACTCGCCTGGATTCAACCATTTATCCGTACTCACAATGATTGGACCCCTTTTCGGTGCTCATCGAGACAGTTATTTGATACTCGCTCGGATTCTACCTTTTCTCGTTACTTACCCGGATTCTACCATTTATCCCTACGCACACTGATCTGACCCCTTTTCGGTGCTCGTCGAGACAGTTTTTTGATACTCGCACGGATTCTAACTTTTGCCGGTGCTCGCCGCGATTCTACCATTTTTCGGTACTCACACTGATTTGACACCTTTTCGGTGCTCGTCGAGAGTTTTTCGATACTCTCACGGATTCTACCTTTTCCCGGTACTCGCCCGGATTCTACCATTTTTCGGTACTCACACTGATTGGACCCCTTTTGTGGTGCTCGTCGAGACAGTTTTTCGATACTTGCTCAGATTGTACCTTTTCTCGGAACTCGCCCGGATTCTACCATTTATCCGTACTCACACTGATTGGACCCCTTTTCGGTACTCGTCGAGACAGTTTTTCGATACTCGCTTGGATTCTATCTTTTCCCGGTACTCGCCTGGATTCTACCATTTTTCGGTACTCACACTGATTGGACCCCTTTTCGGTGCTCGTCGTGACAGTTTTTCGATACTCGCTCTCAGATTCTACCTTTTCTCGTTACTTGCCCGGATTCTACCATTTTTCGGTACTCACACTGATTGGACCCCTTTTGCGGTGCTCGTCGAGACAGTTTTTCGATACTCGCTCGGATTTTACCTTTTCCCGGAACTCACCCGGATTCTACCATTTATCCGTACTCACAATGATTGGACCCCTTTTCGGTGCTCGTCGAGACAGTTTTTCGATACTCGCACGGATTCTACCTTTTCCCTGTACTCGCCCGGATTCTACCATTTTTCGGTACTCACACTGATTCGACCCCTTTTCAGTGCTAGTCGAGACAGTTTATCGATACTCGCAAGGATTCTACCTTTTCCCGGTCTCGCTCGGATTCTACCATTTTTCGGTACTCACACTGATTCGACCCATTTTCGGTAATCGCCCGGACAGTTTTTCGATAATCGCACGGATTCTACCTTTTCCCGGTACTCGCTCGAATTCTACCATTTTTTCCGTACTCACACTAATTGGACCCCTTTTCGGTGCTTATCGAGACAATTTTTCGATACTCGCTCGGATTCTACCTTTTCCCGCGACTCGGCCGGATTCTACCATTTTTCGGTACTCACACTGATTCGACCCCTTTTCGGTGCTCATCGAGACAGTTTTTCGATATTCGCACGGATTCTACATTTTCCCGGTACTCGCCCGGATTCTACCATTTTTCGGTACTCACACTTATTGGACCCCTTTTCGGTGCTCGTCGAGACAGTTTTTCGATACTCGCACGGATTCTACCTTTTCCCGGGACTCGCCCGAATTCTACTATTTTTCGGTACTAACACTGATTCGACCCCTTTTCGGTGCTCGTCGAAACAGTTTTTCGATACTCGTACGGATTCTACCTTTTCCCGGTACTCGCCCGGTTTCTACCATTTTTCGGTACTCACACTGATTCGACCCCTTTTCGGTGCTAGTCGAGACAGTTTATCGATACTCGCAAGGATTCTCCTTTTCCCGGTCTCGCCCGGATTCTACCATTTTTCGGTACTCACACTGATTCGACCCATTTTCGGTAATCGTCCGGACAGTTTTTCGATAATCGCACGGATTCTACCTTTTCCCGGTACTCGCTCGAATTCTACCATTTTTTCCGTACTCACACTAATTGGACCCCTTTTCGGTGCTTGTCGAGACAATTTTTCGATACTCGCTCGGATTCTACCTTTTCCCGCGACTCGGCCGGATTCTACCATTTTTCGGTACTCACACTGATTAGACCCCTTTTCGGTGCTCATCGAGACAGTTTTTCGATATTCGCACGGATTCTACATTTTCCCGGTACTCGCCCGGATTCTACCATTTTTCGGTACTCACACTTATTGGACCCCTTTTCGGTGCTCGTCGAGACAGTTTTTCGATACTCGCACGGATTCTACCTTTTCCCGGGACTCGCCCGAATTCTACCATTTTTCGGTATTAACACTGATTCGACCCCTTTTCGGTGCTCGTCGAAACAGTTTTTCGATACTCGCACGGATTCTACCTTTTCCCGGTCTCGCCCGTATTCTACCATTTTTCGGTACTCACACTGATTCGACCCATTTTCGATACTCGCCCGGACAGTTTTTCGATACTCGCACGAATTCTACCTTTTCCCGGTTCTCACCCGGATTCTACCATTTTCCGGTACTCACACTGATTGGACCCCTTTTGGGGTGCTCGTCGAGACAGTTTTTCGATACTCGATCAGATTCTTCCTTTTCGGTACTCGTCGAGACAGATATTCGATACTCGCACGGATTCTACCTTTTCCCGGTACTCGCCTGGATTCTACCATTTCTCGGTACTCACACTGATTGAACCCCTTTTGGGGTGCTCGTCGAGACTGGTTTTCGATACTCGCACGGATTCTACCTTTTCCCGGTACTCCCCCGGATTCTACCATTTTTCGGTACTCACACTGATTCGACCCATTCTCGGTACTCGCTCGGACAGTTTTTCGATACTCGCATGGATTCTACCCTTTCCCGGTATTCGCCCGGATTCTACCATTTTTCCGTACTGACACTGATTGGACCCCTTTTCGGTGCTCGTCGAGACAGTTTTTCGATACTCGCTCGGATTCTACCTTTTCCCGGTACTCGCACGGATTCTACCATTTTTCCGTACTCACACTGATTGGACCCCTTTTCGGTGCTCCTCAAGACAGTTTTTCGATACTCGCTCAGATTCTACCTTTACCCGGTACTCGCCCGGATTCTACCATTTTTCCGTACTCACACTTATTGGACCCATTTTCGGTGCTCGTCGAGACAGTTTTTTGATACTCGCACGGATTCTACCTTTTCCCGGGACTCGCCCGGATTCTACCATTTTTCGGTACTAACACTGATTCGACCCCTTTTCAGTGCTCGTCGAGAGAGTTTTTTGATACTCGCACAGATTCTACCTTTTCCCGGTAGTCGCCCGGATTCTACCATTTTTCGGTACTCACACTGATTGGACCCCTTTTGGGGTGCTCGTCGAGACAGTTTTTCGATACTCGCTCATATTCTACCTTTTCCCGGTACTCGCCCGGATTCTACCACTTTTCGTTACTCGCACTGATTGGACCCCTTTTTGGTGCTCACACTGATTCGACCCATTTTCGATACTCGCCTGGACAGTTTTTCGATACTCGCACGAATTCTACCTTTTCCCGGTTCTCACCCGGATTCTACCATTTTGTCGGTACTCACACTGATTGAACTCCTTTTGGGGTGCTCGTCGAGACAGGTTTTCGATACTCGCACGGATTCTACCTTTTCCCGGTACTCCACCGGATTCAACCATTTTTCGGTACTCACACTGATTGGACACCTTTTCGGTGCTCATCGAGACAAATTTTCGATACTTGCTCGGATTCTACCTTTTCCTGGTACTCGCCCGTATTCTACCAGTTTTCCGTACTCACACTAATTGGACCCCTTTTCGGTGCTCGTCGAAACAGTTTTTCGATACTCGCACGGATTCTAGCTTTTCCCGCGACTCGCCCGGATTCTACCATTTTTCGGTACTCACACTGATTGGACCCCTTTTCGGTGCTCGTCGAGAAAGTTTTTCGATATTCGCACGGATTCTACATTTTCCCGGTACTCGCCCGGATTCTACCACTTTTCGGTAGTCACACTGACTAGACCCCTTTTCAGTGCTCGTCGAGAGAGTTTTTGCGATACTCGCACGGATTCTACCTTTTCCCGGTACTCGCCTGGATTCTACCATTTTTTCCGTACTCACACTGATTGGACCCCTTTTGCGTTGCTCGTCGAGACAGTTTTTCGATACTCGCTCGGATTCTACCTTTTCCCCGGTGCTCGTCGTGATAGTTTTTCGATACTCGCACGAATTCTACCTTTTCTCGGTACTCGCCCAGATACTACCACTTTTCGGTAGTCAAACTGACTGGACCCCTTTTCGGTGCTCGTCGAGACAGTTTTTCGATACTCGCACGGATTCTACCCTTTCCCGGTACCGGCCCAGATTCTACAACTTTTCGGTACTACCATTGACTGGACCCCTTTTCGGTGCTCGTCGAGAGAGTTTTTCGATAGTCGCACAGATTCTACCTTTTCCCGATAGTCGCCCGGTTTCTACCATTTTCGGTACTCACACTGATTGGACCCCTTTCCCAGTGCTTGTCGAGACAGTTTTTCCATACTCGCTCGGATTCTACCTTTTTCTGGTACTCGCACGGATTCTACCTTTTCCCGGTTCTTGCCCGAATTCTAGCATTTTTCGGTACTCACTTTGATTCGACCCATTTTCGGTACTCGCCCGGACAATTTTTCGATACTCGCACGGATTCTTCATTTCCCGGTACTCGCCTGGATTCTACCATTTTCGATACTCACACTGATTGGACCCCTTTTGCGTTGCTCATCGAGACAGGTTTTCGATACTTGCTCGGATTCTACCTTTTCCTGGTACTCGCACGGATTGTACCTTTTCCCGTTACTCGCCCGAATTCCAGCATTTTTCGGTACTCACACTGATTGGACCCATTTTCGGTGCTCGTCGAGACAATTTTTCGATACTCGCACGGATTCTACCTTTTCCCGGTACTTCCCCGGATTCTACCATTTTTCGGTACTCACACTGATTCGACCCATTTTCAATACTCGCCTAGACAGTTTTTCGATACTCGCACGGATTCTACCTTTTCTTGGTACTTGCCCGGATTCTACCATTTCTCGGTACTCACACTAATTGAACCCCTTTTGGGGTGCTCGTCGAGACAGGTTTTCGATACTCGCACGGATTCCACCCTTTCCCGGTACTCGCCCGGATTCTACCATTTTTCCGTACTCACACTGATTGGACCCCTTTTCGGTGCTCATCGAGACAAATTTTCGATACTTGCTCGGATTCTACCTTTTCCTGGTACTCGCCCGTATTCTACCATTTTTCCGTACTCACACTGATTGGACCCCTTTTCGGTGCTCGTCGAAACAGTTTTTCGATACTCGCACGGATTCTACCTTTTCTCGCGACTCGGCCGGATTCTACCATTTTTCGGTACCCACACTGATTCGACCCCTTTTCGGTTCTCGTCGAGACAGGTTTTCGATACTCGCACGGATTCTACCTTTTCCCGGTACTCCACCGGATTCAACCATTTTTCGGTACTCACACTGATTCGACCCATTTTCGGTACTCGCCCGGACAGTTTTTCGACACTCGCATGGATTCTACCCTTTCCCGGTGCTCGCCCCGATTCTACCATTTTTCCGTACTCACACTGATTGGACCCCTTTTGCGGTGCTCGTCGAGACAGTTTTTTGATACTCGCTCGCATTCTACCTTTTCCCCGTACTCGCCCCGACTCTACCATTTTTCGGTACTCACATTGATTGGACCCCTTTTCGGTGCTCGTCGAGACAGTTTTTCGATACTCGCTCGGGATTCTACCTTTTCCCGGTACTCGCCCGGATTCTACCATTTTTCCGTACTCACACTGATTGGACCCCTTTTCGGTGCTCGTCGAAACAGTTTTTCGATACTCGCACGGATTCTACCTTTTCCCGCGACTCGGCTGGATTCTACCATTTTTCGGTACTCACACTGATTCGACCCCTTTTCGGTGCTCGTCGAGACAGGTTTTCGATACTCGCACGGATTCTACCTTTTCCCGGTACTCCACCGGATTCAACCATTTTTCGGTACTCACACTGATTCGACCCATTTTCGGTACTCGCCCGGACAGTTTTTCGATACTCGCATGGATTCTACCCTTTCCCGGTACTCGCCCGGATTCTACCATTTTTCCGTACTCACACTGATTGGACCCCTTCTCGGTGCTCATCGAGACAAATTTTCGATACTTGCTCGGATTCTACCTTTTCCTGGTACTCGCCCGTATTCTACCATTTTTCCGTACTCACACTGATTGGACCCCTTTTCGGTGCTCGTCGAAACAGTTTTTCGATACTCGCACGGATTCTACCTTTTCCCGCGACTCGGCTGGATTCTACCATTTTTCGGTACTCACACTGATTCGACCCCTTTTCGGTGCTCGTCGAGACAGGTTTTCGATACTCGCACGGATTCTACCTTTTCTCGGTACTCCACCGGATTCAACCATTTTTCGGTACTCACACTGATTCGACCCATTTTCGGTACTCGCCCGGACAGTTTTCCGATACTCGCATGGATTCTACCCTTTCCTAGTACTCGCCCGGATTCTACCATTTTTCCGTACTCACACTGATTGGACCCCTTTTCGGTGCTCATCGAGACAAATTTTCGATACTTGCTCGGATTCTACCTTTTCCTGGTTCTCGCCCGTATTTTACCATTTTTCCGTACTCACACTGATTGGACCCCTTTTCGGTGCTCGTCGAAACAGTTTTTTGATATTCGCACGGATTCTACCTTTTCCCGCGACTCGCCCGGATTCTACCATTTTTTGGTACTCACACTGATTCGACCCCTTTTCGGTGCTCGTCGAGACAGTTTTTCGATATTCGCACGGATTCTAAATTTTCCCGGTACTCACCCGGATTCTACCACTTTTCGGTAGTCACACTGACTGGACCCCTTTTCGGTGCTCGTCGAGAGAGTTTTTCGATACTCGCACGGATTCTACCTTTTCTCGGTACTCGCCTGGATTCTACCATTTTTTCCGTACTAACACTGATTGGACCCCTTTTGCGGTGCTCGTCGAGACACTTTTACGATACTCGCTTGGATTCTACCTTTTCCCCGTTGCTTGTCGAGATAGTTTTTCGATACTCGCACGAATTCTACCTTTTCCAGGTACTCGCCCGGATTCTACCATTTTCTCGGTACTCACACTGATTCGACCCCTTTTCGGTGATCGTCGAGACAGTTTTTAGATATTCGCACGGATTCTACCTTTTCCCGGTACTCGCCCAGATTCTACTACTTTTCGGTAGTCAAACTGACTGGACCCCTTTTCGGTGCTCGTCAAGACAGCTTTTCGATACTCGCACGGATTCTACCTTTTCCCGGTACTCGCCCGGATTCTACCATTTTTCGGTACTCACACTGATTCGACCCCTTTTCGGTGCTTGTGGAGAGAGTTTTTCGATACTCGCACGGATTCTACCTTTCCCCGGTTCTAGCCCGGATTCTACCATTTTTCGGTACTCACACTGATTGGACCCTTTTTCGGTGCTCATCGAGACAGTTTTTCGATACACGCACGGATTCTCACTTTTATCGGTGCTCGCCCCGATTCTACCATTTTTCCGTACTCACACTGATTGGACCCCTTTTGCGGTGCTCGTCGAGACAGTTTTTTGATACTCGCTCGCATTCTACCTTTTCCCTGTACTCGCCCCGACTCTACCATTTTTCGGTACTCACATTGATTGGACCCCTTTTCGGTGCTCGTCGAGACAGTTTTTCGATACTCGCTCGGGATTCTACCTTTTCCCGGTACTCGCCCGGATTCTACCATTTTTCCGTACTCGCACTGATTGGACCCCTTTTTGAAGCTCGTCAAGATAGTTTTTCAATTCTCGCACGGATTCTACCTTTTCCCGGTACTCGCCCGGATTCTACCGTTTTTCGGTACTCACACTGATTCAACCCATTTCGGTACTCGCCCGGACAGTTTTTCGATACTCGCATGGATTCTACCATTTCCCGGTACTCGCTCGGACTCTACCACTTTTCGGTACTCACACTGATTCGACCTATTTTCGGTACTCGCACGGTCAGCTTTTCGATACTCGCACGGATTCTACCTTTTGCTGATACTCGCCCCGCCTCTACCATTTTTCGGTACTCACATCGGTTCGACCCCTTTTCGGTGCTCGTCGAGACAGTTTTTCGAAACTCACACGGATTCTACCTTTTCCCGGTACTAGCCCGGATTCTACCATTTTTCGGTACTCACAATAATTCGACCCCTTTTCGGTGCTCGTCGAGACAATTTTTCAATAGTCGCACGGATTCTACCATTTCCCGGTACTCGCCTGGATTCTACCATTTTTCGATACTCACACTGCTTCGACCCCTTTTCGGAGCTCATCGAGACAGTTTTTCGATACTCGCACGGATTCTACCTTTTTCTCGGTACTCGCCTGGATTCTACATTTTTCGGTACTCACACTGATTCGACCCATTTTCGGTACTCGCCCGGATTCTACCATTTTTCGGTACTCACACTGATTCGACCCTTTTTCGGTAGACTCCCGGACAATTTTTCGAGACTCGTAGGGATTCTACCTTTTCCCGGTACTCGCCCGGATTCTAGCATTTTTCCGTACTCACACTGATTGGACCCCTTTTTGAAGCTCGTCAAGATAGTTTTTCAATTCTCGCTCGGATTCTACTTTTTCCCGGTACTCGCCCGGATTCTACCATTTTTCGGTACTCACACTGATTCGACCCATTTTCGGTACTCGCCCGGACAGTTTTTTGATACTCGCACGGATTCTACCTTTTCCCTGTACTCGCCCGGATTCTACCATTTTTCGGTACTCACACTAATTCTACCCCTTTTCGGTGCTCGTCGAGACAGTTTTTCGATACTCGCACGAATTCTACCTTTTCGCAGTACTCGCCCGGAATCTACCACTTTTCGGTACTCACATTGACTGGACCCCTTTTCGGTGCTCGTCGAGAGAGTTTTTCAATACTCGCACGGATTCTACCTTTTCCCGGTTCTTGCCCGGGTTCTCCCATTTTTCGGTACTCACACTGATTCGACCCTTGTCGGTGCTCGTCGAGACAGTTTTTCGATACTCGCACGGATTCTACCTTTTCCCGGTACTCGCCCAGATTCTACCACTTTTCGGTACTCACACTGACTGGACCCCTTTTCGGTGCTCGTCGAGACAGTTTTTCGATACTCGCTCGGATTCTACCTTTTCTCGGTACTCGCCCGGATTCTACCATTTTTCCGTACTCACACTGGTTGGACCCCTTTTCGATGCTCGTCGAGACAGTTTTTCAAAACTTGCACGGATTCTACCTTTTCCCGGTACTCGCCCCGATTCTACCATTTTTCGGTACTGACAATGATTCGATCCCTTTTCGGTCCTTGTCGAGATAGTTTTTCGTTAATCGCACGGATTCTACCCTTTCCCGGTGCTCGCCCGAATTCTACCCCTTTTCGTTACTCACACAGACTGGACCCCTTTTCGGTGCTCGTCGAGACAGTTTTTCGATACTTGCACGGATTCTATCTTTTCCCGGTACTCGCCCGGATTCTACCATTTTTCGGTACTCACTGATTCGACCCATTTTCGGTACTCGCCCGGATAGTTTTTCGATACTCGCACGGATTCTAATTTTTCCCGATACTCGCCCGGATTCTACCATTTTTCGGTACTCACACTGCTTCTACCCCTTTTCGGAGCTCGTCGAGACAGTTTTTCGATACTCGCACAGATTCTACCTTTTTCCCGGTACTTGCCTGGATTCTACCATTTTTCGGTACTCACACTGCTTCGACCCCTTTTCGGAGCTCGTCGAGACAGTTTTTCGATACTTGCACGGATTCTACCTTTTTCCCGGTACTCGCCTGGATTCTACATTTTTCGGTACTCACACTGATTCGACCCATTTTCGGTACTCACACTGATTCGACCCTTTTTCGGTAGACTCCCGGACAATTTTTCGAGACTCGCAGGGATTCTACCTTTTCCCGGTACTCGCCCGGATTCTACCATTTTTCCGTACTCACACTGATTGGACCCCTTTTTGAAGCTCGTCAAGATAGTTTTTCAATTCTCGCTCGGATTCTACCTTTTCCCGGTACTCGCCCGGATTCAACCATTTTTCGGTACTCACAATGATTCGACCCATTTTCGGTACTCGCACGGATTTTACCTTTTCCCGGTACTCGCCCGGATTCTACCACTTTTCGGTACTCAAACTGACTGCAACCTTTTTCGGTGCTTGTTGAGACAGTTTTTCGATAGTCGCACGAATTCTACCTTTTGCTGGTACTCGCCCGGATTCTACCATTTTTCCGTATTCACACTAATTGGACCCATTTTCGGTGTTTTTCTAGACAGTTTTTCGATACTCGCATGGAGTCTACCTTTTCCCGGCACTCGCCCGGATTGTACCATTTTTCGGTACTCACACTAATTGGACCCCTTTTGCAGTGCTCGTCGACACAGTTTTTCGGTACTCGCATGGATTCGACTTTTTCCCGGTACTCGCCCGGATTCTACCATTTTTCGGTACTGACACTAATTCGACCCATTTTCGGTACTGCCTGGACAATTTTTCAATACTCGCACGTATTCTACCTTTTGCCGGCACTCGCCCCGACCCTACCATTTTTAGGTACACACATTGATTGGACCCCTTTTCGGTGCTAGTCGAGACAGGTTTTCGATACTCGCATGGATTCTACCTTTTCCAGGTACTCGCCCCGGATTCTACAATTTTTCGGTACTCACACTGATTGGACCCCTTTTCGGTGCTCTTCGAGACAGTTTTTCGATACTCGCACGGATTCTACCCTTTCCCGGTACTCGCCTGGATTCTACCATTTTTCGGTACTCACACTGAATCGACCCATTTTCGGTACTCGCCCGGACAGTTTTTCGATACTCGCACGGTTTGTACCTTTTGCCGATACTCGCCCCAACTCTACAATTTTTCGGTACTCACATTAATTGGACCCCTTTTCGGTGCTCGTCGAGATAGTTTTTCGATACTCTCACGGATTCTAGCTTTTCCAGGTACTCGGCCGGATTCTAGCATTTTTCGTTACTCACACTGATTTGACCCGTTTCCGGTACTCGCCGAGACAGTTTTTCGAAACTCGCACGAATTCTACCTTTTCCCGGTACTGGCTCGGATTCTACTATTTTTCGGTACTCACACTGATTCGAGACTTTTTTGCCTACTCGCCCGGACAGTTTTTCGATACTCGCACGGATACTACCTTTTCCCGATACTCGCCCAGATTCTACAATTTTTCAGTACTCACATTGATTCGACCCTTTTCCGGTACTTGTCGAGACAGTTTTTCGAAACTCGCACGGATTCTACCATTTTTCGGTACTTACAGTAATTCGACTCTCTTCCGGTACTCGCCCGGACAATTTTTTGATACTCGGAGGGATTCTACCTTTTCCTGGTACTCGCCCGGATTCTACCATTTTTCGGTAGTCACTTTGATTTGACCCTTTTTCGGTACTCGTCGAGACAGTTTTTCGATACTCGCACGGATTCTACCTCTTCCCGGTACTCGCCCGGATTCTACCATTTTTCGGTACTCACACTGATTCGACCCCTTTTCGGTTCTCACCCGGACAGTTTTTCGATCCTCGCACTGATTCTACCTTTTCCCAATACTCGCCCGAATTCTACCATTTTTCGGTACTTACACTGATTCGACCCTCCTCCGGTACTCGCCCGGACAGTTTTTCGATACTTGTATGGATTCTACCTTTTCCCAGTACTCGCCCGGATTCTACCATTTTTCGATATTCACACTGATTCGAGACTTTTCCGGTGCTCGCCCGGACAGTTTTTCGATACTCGCATAGATTCTACCTTTTCCCGCTACTCCCCCCGATTATACCATTGTTCAATACTCACACTAATTCAACCCTTTTCCGGTACTCGCTCGAACAGTTTTTTGATACTCGCACGGATTCTACCTTTTCCTGATACTCGTTCGGAATCTACCATTTTTCGTTACTCACACTCATTCGACCCTTTTCCGGTACTCGCTCGGATAGTTTTTCGATACTGGCACGGATTTTACCCTTTCCCGGTACTTATTCAGATTCTACCATTTTCTGGTATGCACACTACTTCTACCTTTCTCGGTACTCGTCCAGATTCTAACATTTTCCAGTACTCACACTGATTCGACCCTTTTTCGGTACTCGCTCGAACAATTTTTCGATACTCGCCCGGATTCCGCCATTTTCCGGTACTCACACTGATTCGACCTTTTTCCGGTACTTGCCCGAACAGTTTTTCGATACTCGCAAGGATTCTACCGTTTCCCGATACTCGCCTGGATTCTACCATTTTTCAGTACTGACACTGATTCAACCCTTTTCCGGTACTCGAACGGACAGTTTTTCGATACTCGCAAGGATTCTACTGTTTCCCGATACTCGCCCGGATTCTACCATTTTTCGGTACTGACATTTATTTGACCCTATTCCGGTACTCGCACAAACAATTTTTCGATACTCGCACGTGTTCTACCATTTCCCGGTACTCGCCCGGATTCTACCATTTTTAAGTCCTCTCATTGAGTCTGCCCTTTTTTGGTACTCACCTGGATAGTTTTTCGATACTCGCACAGATTCTACTTTTTTTCGGTACTCGCCGAGATTCTTCCATTTTTCGGTCCTCTCACCTACTCTGCCTTTTTTCAGATCTCGCCCGAATAGTTTTTCGATACTCGCACGGTTTCTACCTTTTCCCAGTACACGTCCGGATTCTACCATTTTCATGTACTCACACTACTTCTGCCATTTCTCGGAACTCGTCCGAACAGTTATTCGATACTCGTACGGATTCTACCTTTACCCGTTACTCGCCCGGATTCTACCTTTTTTCAGTAATGACACTGATTCGAGACTTTTTCGGTACTCGCCCGGACAGTTTTTTGATACTCGCACGGATTCTACCTTTCCCCGGTACTCGCCCGGAAAGTTTTCCAGTACTCACCTGGACCGTTTTTTGGTACTCGCACGGATTCTACCTTTTCCCGATACTCGCTCGGATTGTACCGTTGTTCGGTACTCACACTGAGTCGAATCTTTTTCGATACTCGCCTGCACAGTTTTTCGATACTCACACATATTCTACCTTTTCCCGGTACTCGCCCAGATTCTACCATTTTTCGGTCCTCTCACCGAGTTTGCCCTTTTTCGGTACTCGCACTTATTCTACCTTTTCCCGGTACTCGCCCGGATTCTACCATTTTTCGATACTCTTAATGATTCGACCCTTTTTCGGTATTCGCCTGGGCAATTTTTCGATACTCTCACGGAATCTTCTTTTTCCCGATAAAGCCCGGATTCTACTATTTTTCGGTACTCACAGTGATTCGACCGTTTTTTGGTATTCGCCTGGACAGTTTTTCGATACTCTCACAGATTCTACGTTTTCCCGGTACTCACCCGGATTCTACAAATTTTCGGTACTCAAACTGATTCTGCCCTGTTTCGGTACTCGTTCGGAGAGTTTTTCGATACTCGCACGGATTCTACCTTTTCCCGGTACTCGTCCGGAATTTACCATTTTCCAGTACTCACACTTCTTCGACCCTTTTCCGGTACTCGGCTAGACAGTTTTTTGGTACTCGCACGGATTCTACCATTTCTCGATACTCGCTCGGATTCTACCATTTTTTGGTCCTCTCACCGAGTCGACCCTTTTTCGGTACTCGCCTGGAATGTTTTTCGGTACTTACACTTATTCTACCTTTTCCCGGCACTCTCTCAGATTCTACAATTTTTCGATACTCAAACTGATTCTGCCTTCTTTCGGTACTCGTTCGGACTATTTTTCGATATTCGAACGGATTCTACCTTTTCTCGGTACTCGTCCGGATTTTACCATTTTTCGGTACTCACACTGCTTCGACCATTTTCCGGTACTTGGCTGGACAGTTTTTTGGTACTCGCACGGATTCTACCATTTTCGGTCCTCTCACTGAGTCTGCCCTTTTTCGGTACTGGCCCGAAAGGTTTTTCGGTACTCGCACTTATTCTACGTTCTCCCGGTACTCGCCCGGATTCTACCATTTTTCGGTACTCTTAATGATTCGACCCTTTTTCGGTATGCGCCCGGACAATTTTTCAATACTCTCACGGATTCTTCATTTTCTCGATACTCGCCCAGAAAGTTTTTCGGTACTCGCAGTTATTCTACCTTTTCCCGGTACTCGCGCGAATTCTAACATTTTCCGTTACTCAGACTGATTCGACCTTTTTCCGGTACTCTCCTAAACAGTTTTTTGATACTCGCACGGATTCTACTTTTCCCCGGTACTCGCCCAGACAGTTTTCCAGTACTCGCCCTGATAGTGTTTCGGTACTCGCAAGGATTCTACCTTTTCCCGATACTCGCCCGGATTCTACCATTTTTCGGTCCTCTCACCAAGTCTGCCCTTTTTTGGTACTCGCCCGAAAATTTTTTCGGTACTCGCACTTATTCTACCTTTTCCTGGTACTCGCCCGGATTCTAACATTTTCCATTACTCACACTGATTCGACCATTTGTCGGTACTCGCCCGGACAGTTTTTCGATACTTGCACGGATTCTACCTTTTCCCGATACTCGCTCGGATTCTACCATTTTTCGGTCCTCTCACCGAATCTGCCCTATTTCGGTACTCGTAGTTATTCTACCTTTTCCCTGTACGCGCTTGGATTCTAATATTTTTCGTTACTCACACTGATTCGACCATTTTCCGGTACTCGCCCGGACAATTTTTCGTTACTCGCACGGATTCTACCTTTTCCCAATAGTCGTCTGGATTTTACCATTTTTCGGTACTTACAATTCTTCGACCCTTTTCCGGTACTCGCCTGGACAATTTTTCGGTACTCGCACGAATTCTACATTTTCCCGATTCTTGCCCAGACTTTACCATTTTTCGGTACTCTCACCGAGTCTGCCCTTTTCGGTACTCTCCCGACATGTTTTTCGGTACTCGCACTTATTCTACCTTTTCACGGAACTCGCCTGGACACTTTTTAGATACTCGCACGGATTCTACCTTCTCCCGATACTCGTCTGGATTTTACCATTTTCCGGTACTCATACTAATTCGACCCTTTTCTGGTACTCGACCGCATAGTTTTTCGGTACTCGCAGTTATTCTACATTTTCCCGATACTCGCCCGGATTCTACCATTTACTCATACTACTTCTGTTGTTTCTCGGTACTTGCCCGGACAATTTTTCGATACTCGCACGGATTCTACCTTTTTCCGGTACTCGCCCGGATTCTAACATTTTTCGATACTCACATTGATTCGACCCTTTTCCGGTACTCGCCCGCATAGTTTTTTGATACTCGCATGGATTCTACCTTGTCCCGTTACTCACCCGGATTCTACCATTTTTCGGTACTCACACTTATTTGACCCTTTTCCGGTACTCGCCCGGACGGTTTTTCGATACTCGCACAGATTCTAACTTTTCCCGATACTCGCCCGGATTCTACCATTTTTCGTTACTCACACTGATTCGACCCTTTTCCGCTACTCGCCCGGACAGTTTTTCGATACTCGCACGGATTCTACCTTTTCCCGGTACTCGTCCGGATTTTACCATTTTTCGGTACTCACACTCCTTCGACCCTTTTCCGGTACTCCCCCGAATAGTTTTTCGGCACTCGCTCGGACTCTACATTTTCCCGATACTCGCCCAGATTCTAACATTTTTCAGTACTCATAATGAATTGACCCTTTTTCGTTATTTGCCCGTACAGTTTTCCGATACTCGCACGGATTCTTCATTTTCCCGATACTCGCCCGGATTCTACTATTTTTCAGTACTCACAATGATTCAACACTTTTCCGGTTCTCGCCCGCACAGTTTTTCGATACTCGCACTTATTCTACCTTTTCCCGGTACTCGCTCGGATTCTACCATTTTTCAGTACTCACACTGCTTCTGCCCTTTCTCGATACTTGCTCGGACAATTTTTCGATACTCGCACAGATTCTACCATTTTTCGATACTCACACTGATTCGACCTTTTTCCGGTACTCGCCCGCACAGTTTTTCGATACTCACACGGATTCTACATTTTCCCGGTACTCACCCGGATTCTATAATTTTTCGGTACTCAAACTGATTCTACCCTTTTTCGGTACTCGTCCGGACAGTTTTTTGATACTAGCACGAATTCTACCTTTTCCTGCTACTCGCCCGGATTCTACCATTTTTCGGTACTCACACTGATTACACCCTTTTCCGGCACTCACACTGATTCTGCCCTTTTTCGGTACTCGCACGGATTCTACCATTTTCCAGTACTTACACTGACTCGACCCTTTTCTGGTAGTTGCCCGGACAATTTTTCGATACTCGCATGGATTCTACCTTTTCCCGGTACTCGTCCGAATTCAACCATTTTTCGGTACTCACATTGCTTCTGCCCTTTTTCGGTACTCGCCTGCAATGTTTTTGAATACTCGCACGGATTTTAACTTTTCCAGTTACTCGCCCGGATTATACCATTTTTCGTTACTCACACTAATTCGACCTTTTTCCGCTACTTGCCCGGACAGTTTTTCGATACTCGCACGAATTCTGCCTTTTCCCGATACTTGTCCGGATTTTACAATTTTTTGGTACTCACACTACCTCGACCTTTTTCCGGTACTCGCCCGGACAGTTTTTCGATACTCGCACGGATTCTACCTTTTCCCAATACTCGCCCGGATTCTACCATTTTTCGATACTCACACTGATTCCACCTTTTTTCGATACTCGCCTGGACTATATTTTTATACTCGCACGGATCTATCTCTTCCGGGTACTCGTCCGGATTCTACCATTTTTCGGTACTCACATTGATTCGACCCTTTTCCGGTACTGGCACGCAAAGTTTTTTGATACTCGCACGGATTCTACCTTTCCCAGGTACTCACCCGGATTCTACCATTCTTCGTTACTGACACTGATTCGACCCTTTTCTACTACTCGCCCAGACAATTTTTCGATACTCGCACATATTCTACTTTTTCCCGGTACTCGATCGGATTTTACCAATTTCCAAAACTCACGCTGCTTCGACCTTTTTTCGGTACTCGCCCGGATTCTACTATTTTTCGGTCCTCTCACTGAGTCTGCCCTTTTCGGTACTCGCACTTATTCTACATTTTCTCGGTACTCGCCCGGATACTACCATTTTTCGTTACTTACACTGATTTGACACTTTTCCGGTATTCGACCGCAAAGTTTTTCGGTACTCGCACTTATTTTACCTTTTCCCGGTAGTCGCCTGGATTCCACCATTTTTCATTACTCACACTGATTCGACCCTTTTCCGATACTCGCCCGGACAAATTTTCGATACTCGCATGGATTCTACCTTTTCCCGGTACTCGTCTGGATTCTACCATTTTTCGGTACTCACACTAATTCAACTCTTGTTCGGTACTCGTCGAGACAGTTTTTCGATACTCGCACGGATTCCACCTTTTCCCGGTACTCACCCGGATCCTACCATTTTTCGGCACTCACATTGATTCGACCCGGTTTCGGGACTCGCCCGGACAGTTCTTCGATACTTGCACGGATTCTACCTTCTCCCGGTACTCGCCCGGATTCTACCATTTTTCGGTACTCACACTGATTCGACCCGATTTCGGGACTCGCCCGGACAGTTCTTCGATACTCGCATGGATTCTACCTTTTCTCGGTACTCGCCCAGATTCTACCTTTTCTCGGTACTCGCCCAGATTCTACCATTTTTCGGTAGTCACACTGATTCGACCCCTTTTCGGTACTCGTCGAGACAGTTTTTTGATACTCGCACGGATTCTACATTTTCCCGATACTCGCCCAGATCCTACCATTTTTCGGTACTCACACTGATTCAACCAGTTTTCGGGACTCGCCCGAACAGTTCTTCGATACTCGCACGCATTCTACCTTTTCCCGGTACTCGCTCGGATTCTCCCATTTTTCGGCATTCACACTGATTCGACCCGCTTTCGGTACTCGCCGGGACATTTTTTCGATATTCGCACGGATTCTACCTTTTCCCAGTACTCGCACGGATTCTACCATTTTTCGGTACTCACAGTGATTCGACCCGCTTTCGGTACTCATCGGGACATTTTTCGATATTCGAACGGATTCTACCTTTTCTCGGTACTCACCCGGATTCTACCATTTTTCGGTACTCACGCTGATTCGATCCATTTTCGGTACTGGCCTAGAAAGTTTTTCGATACTTGCACGGATTGTACCTTTTCCCGGTACTCGCCCGGATTCTACCATTTTTCGATGCTCACACTAATTTGACCAGGTTTCGGGACTCACCTGGACAGTTCCTCGACACTCGCCCGCATTCTACCTTTTCCCGGTACACGCCCGGATTCTACCATTCTTCGGCACTCACACTGATTCGAAACGGTTTTGGGACTCGCCCGGACAGTTCTTTGATACTCGCCCGGATTCTACCATTTTTCGGTACTCACACTAATTCGACCTGATTTCAGGACTCGCCTGGACATGTTCTTCGATACTCGCACGGATTGTACCTTTTCCCGGTACTCGCTCGGATTCTACCATTTTTCGGTACTCACACTGATTCAACCCGATTTCGGTACTCGCCCAGACAGTTCTTCGATACTCGCATGGATTCTACCTTTTCCCGGTACTCACCCCGATGCTACCATTTTTCGGTACTCACACTGATTAGACCCCTTTTCGGTACTCGTCGAGACAATTTTTCGATACTCTCACGGATTCTACCTTTTCTCGATAGACGCCCGGATCCTACCATTTATCGGTACTCACACTGAATTGACCAGGTTTCGGGACTCGCCTGGATAGTTCTTCGATACTCGCCCGCATTCTACCTTTTCCCGGTACACGCACGAATTCTACCATTTTTCCGAACTCACACTGATTCGAAACGGTTTTGGGACTCGCCCGGACAGTTCTTTGATACTCGCCCGGATTCTACAATTTTCGGTACTCACACTGATTCGACCTGATTTCAGGACTCGCCCGGACATGTTCTTCGATACTCGCACGGATTGTACCTTTTCCCGGTACTCGCTCGGATTCTACCATTTTCCGGTACTCACACTGATTCAACCCGATTTCGGTACTCGCCCGGACAATTCTTCGATACTCGCACGGATTCTACCTTTTCCCGGTACTCGCCCCGATTCTACCATTTTTCGGTACTCACACTGATTCGACCACTTTTCGGTATTGGTAGAGACAGTTTTTCGATACTCGCACGGATTCTACCTTTTCCCGATACTCGCCCGGATTCTACCATTTTTCGGTACTCACACTGATTCGACCCCTTTTCTGTACTCGTCGAGACAGTTTTTTGATACTCGCATGGATTCTACCTTTTCCCGATACTCGCCCGGATCCTACCATTTATCGGTACTCACACTGATTTGACCAGGTTTCGGTAGTCGCCTAGACAGTTCTTCGATACTCGCCCGCATTCT
Organism: Vitis labrusca; assembly: GCA_011039315.1. NCBI lineage: Eukaryota > Viridiplantae > Streptophyta > Magnoliopsida > Vitales > Vitaceae > Vitis > Vitis labrusca. The sequence goes on along the minus strand of JAAKHE010000899.1, from coordinate 45,248 downwards.
ACCTTTTCCCGGTACACGCCTGGATTCTACCATTTTTCGGCACTCACACTGATTCGAAACGGTTTTGGGACTCGCCCGGACAGTTCTTTGATACTCGCCCGGATTCTACCATTTTTCGGTACTCACAGTAATTCGACCCCTTTTCAGTACTCGTCGAGACAATTTTTCAATACTCACACGGATTCTACCTTTTCCCGATACTCGCCAGGATCCTACCTTTTTTCGGTACTCACACTGATTTGACCAGGTTTCGGGACTCGCCCGGACAGTTCTTCGATACTCGCACGCATTCTACCTTTTCCCGGTAGTCGCCCGGATTCTACCATTTTTCGGCACTCACACTGATTCATGCCTAATTGGTGTCTCAGCTGATTTATGTCCAGCTGGTGCTCCTTGATTGAGGGAGTAATCAACAAAATTTATAACCTATTACACCATATACTAGGGTAGCAAAGACAAAGCTACTATAGCATAGTGGCTCTAGGATCGTTCACTGGGATGGGCTTTCACTTTGCAAATGATATTAATTCAAAGCTGAATTGGTGGCTTTTCATTTCAAGGTTAGCTTTAAAAGAAAACATAAAGATGTTTGAACAAAAATTGGTTTTAAACTAACCAAAAATAGTAACTGATTTTACTTAGAAA
>JAAKHE010000899.1:9950-32079 GCA_011039315.1 Vitis labrusca | reverse complement strand
ATCTGATGAAAAATATCTCCAAGTGTCGGTTACAAATATCGGGAAGCACTAAGGACCATTTCGCAGGTGAAAATGAGGTCTGCGAGATTTCGCAGATGAACAAGAAGGGCTACGAAATTACTTCGCAGCAAATGGCTAATTCCGCACCGCTGCGAAGTTGGCTTACATCTTGTGGTGTTTGGCTTCCATCACGGCGTGAAACTTCAAGGGAAATCCATAGCACTCTGCAAAAAGGCTGCGAAATCATTCCGCAACAAAAGGGTGATTTCGCAACACTTTGCTCAATCCTTCCTTCAGCTTGGAGTGATTGGCTTCCAATGGCTGTAACTCCTTCATTTCAACTCCGAATTGCACACCGTTTGAAGCATTGGATTTTTGACTTCCTAAGCTTTCAAATGACATATAACATGCATAAATTGGACATCAGTAAGTGCTCCAAAAGTGGCTGAAGTGACTGTCATCAAGAATGCTTCATGGCTGGATTCTCTTTGCTTCCTCTCCTTGCATTTCAACTTTGCTTATGGAAAAAGTGCTTCAAAGCTTTGGTTCTTCATGCCTCTAAGCTTCCCATTGCTTTGCCAAGGATTCCAAATAACTCTCCTCAATCTCATATTGCTTTGGTGATCAAAAGGCTATCAAAAGCACCAAAACTTACACAATTTGATTAGAAATGATTGCAAAGGTCCTTAACATGTTAATTGGGTTAAAAGGCACTAACTACTACTCAAAAGTGTTTAAAAGGATTAATTACAAGCTATCAAATAGCACTTTTTGAGTAGTAATCACACACTGATCGACACGGTTTCGGGACTCGCCCGGACAGTTCTTTGATACTCGTACGGATTCTACCTTTTCCTGGTACTCTCTCGGAATCTACCATTTTCCGGTACTCACGATGATTCAACCCGATTTCGGTTGTCGCCCGGACAGTTCTTCGATACTCGCACGGATTCTACCTTTTCTCGATACTCGCTCGGATTCTACCATTTTCCCGTACTCACACTGATTCGATCCGATTTTGGGACTCGCCCGGACAGTTCTTTGATACTCGCACGGATTCTACCTTTTCCCGGTACTCGCCCGGATTCTACCATTTTTCGGTACTCACACTGATTCGACCCCTTTTGGGTACACGTCGAGACAGTTTTTCGATACTCGCACGGATTCTACATTTTCCCGATACTCGCCCGGATCCTACCATTTTTCGGTACTCACACTCATTTCACCAGGTTTCGGGACTCGCCCGGACAGTCCTTCGATACTCGCACGTATGCTACCTTTTCCCGGTACTCGCCCCAATTCTACCATTTTTCGGTACTCACACTGATTCGAACCGTTTTCAGTTGTCGCCCGGATAGTTTTTCGATACTCGCACGGATTCTACCTTTTCCTGGTACTCGCCCGGATTCTACCATTTTTCGGTACTCACACTGATTCGACCCCTTTTCGGTATTGGTCGAGACAGTTTTTCGATATTCGCACGGATTCTACCTTTCCCCGGTACCCGCCCGGATTCTACCATTTTTCCGTACTCACACTGATTCGACCCCTTTTCGGTACTCGTCGAGACAGTTTTTCGATACTGGAACGGATTCTACATTTTCCCGATACTAGCCCGGATCCTACCATTTTTCGGTACTCACACTGATTTCACCAGGTTTCGGGACTCGCCCGGACAGTTCTTCGATACTCGCACGCATTCTACCTTTTCCCGGTACTCGCTCGGATTCTACCATTTTTCGGCACTCAAACTGATTCGAACCCCTTTCGGTACTCACCGGGACATTTTTTCGATATTCGCACGGATTCTACCTTTTCCCGGTACTCGTCCAGATTTTACCATTTTTCGGTACTTACACTGATTCGAACCGTTTTCGGTTGTCGCCCGGACAGTTTTTCGATACTCGCACGGATTCTACCTTTTTCTGGTACTCGCCCGGATTCTACCATTTTTCGGTATTGACAGTGATTCGACCCGTTTTCGGTACTGGACTAGACAATTTTTTGATACTCGCACGGATTCTACCTTTTCCCGGTACTCGCTCGGATTATACCATTTTTCGGTACTCACACTGATTCGACCCCTTTTCAGTACTGGCCTAGAAAGTTTTTCGATAGTCCACAGATTCTACCTTTTCCCGGTACTCGCCCGGATTCTACCATTTTTCGGTACTCACACTGATTAGACCCCTTTTCGGTACTGGTCGAGACAGTTTTTCGATACTTGCACGGATTCTACCTTTTCCCCATACTCGCACGGATTCTACCATTTTTCGGTACTCATACTGATTCGACCCCTTTTCGGTACTCGTTGAGACAGTTTTTCGATACTCGCACGGATTCTACATTTTCCCAATACTCGCCCAAATCCTACCATTTTTCGGTACTCACACTGATTTCTAGGTTTCGGGACTCGCCCGGACAGTTCTTCGATACTCGCACGCATTCTACCATTTCCCGGTACTCGCCCAGATTCTGCCATTTTTCGGCACTCACACTGATTCGACCCGCTTTCGGTACTCGCCGGGACATTTTTTCGATATTCGCACGGATTCTACCTTTTCCCGGTACACGCCCAGATTCTACTATTTTTCGATACTCACACTGATTCGACCCGCTTTCGATACTCGCCGGGACATTTTTTCAATATTCGCACGGATTCTACCTTTTCCCGGTACTCACACTGATTTCACCAGGTTTCGGGACTCGCCCAGACAGTTTTTCGATACTCGCACGCATTCTACCTTTTCCCGGTACTCGCCCGGATTCTACCATTTTTCGGCACTCACACTGATTCGACACGGTTTCGGGACTCACACGGACAGTTCTTTGATACTCGCACGAATTCTACCTTTTCCTGGTACTCACTCGGAATCTACCATTTTCCGGTACTCACACTGATTCGACCCGATTTCGATTGTCGCCCGGACAGTTCTTTGATACTTGCACGGATTCTACCTTTTCCCGGTACTTGCCCGGATTCTACCATTTTTCGGTACTTACACTAATTCGACCCCTTTTGGGTACTCGTCGAGACAGTTTTTCGATACTCGCACGGATTCTACATTTTCCCGATACTCACCCGGATCCTACCATATTTCGGTATTCACACTGATTTCACCAGGTTTCAGGACTCGCCCGGACAGTTATTCGATACTCGCACGCATTCTACCTTTTCCCGATACTCGCTCGGATTCTACCATTTTTCGGCACTCACACTGATTCGACTCGCTTTCGGTACTTGCCGGGACATTTTTTCGATATTCGCATGGATTCTACCTTTCCCCGGTACTCGCCCGGATTCTACCATTTTTCGGTACTCACACTGATTCGAACCGTTTTCGATTGTCGCCCAGACAGTTTTTCGATACTCGCACGGATTCTACCTTTTCCTGGTACTCGCCCGGATTCTACCATTTTTCGATACTCACACTGATTCAACACCTTTTCGGTACTGGTCGAGACAGTTTTCGATACTCGCACGGATTCTACATTTTCCCGATACTCGCCCGGATCCTACCATTTTTCGGTACTCACACTGATTCTCTACCCTTTTCTGGTATTCACCTGGACAGTTTTTCGATACTCGCACGGATTCTACCTTTTTCCGGTACTCGCTCGTATTTTACGATTTTCCAATACTCGCCCGGATTCTACGATTTTCCGGTACTCGCCCGGATTTTACCATTTTCCGGAACTCACACTGATTCTACCCTTTTTCGGTACTCGCCCGAACAGTTTTTCAGTAGTTGCACGGATTCTATATTTTCCCGGTACTCTCCCAAATTGTACCAATTTCCGGTACTCTCACTTATTCTACCCTTTTCTGGTACTCGTTCGGACAGTTTTTCAGTACTCGCACGGATTCTACCTACTCTCGGTACTCGCCCGGATTCTACGATTTTTCGGTACTCACCTGGATTCAACAATTTTTCGATACTCACACTAATTCTACCCTTTTCGGGTGCTCGCCTGGACAGTTTTTCGGTACTTGCACTGATTCTACCTTTTCCTGGTATTCGCCCGGATTCAACGATTTTCCGGTACTCACCTGGATTCTACAATTTTTCCATACTCACAATGATTCTACCCTTTTCTTGTACCCGCCCGGACAGTTTTTCGGTATTCGCACAGATTCTACCTTTTCTTGGTACTCGCCCAGATTCTACGATTTTTCGGTACTCACACTGATTCTACCCTTTTTCGGTACTCACCAAGACAGTTTTTCGATACTCACTCGAACTGTTTTTCAGTACTCGCACGAATTTTACCTTTTCCCGGTACTCTCCCGGATTCTACAATTTTTCGGTACTCATATTGATTCTACCCTTTTTTGGTACTCGCCCGGACAGTTTTGAGGTACTCACACGGATTCTACCTTTTCCCGGTACTCGCCCAAATTCTACCATTTTTCGTTGCTCACACGGATTCTACACTTTTTCGGTACTCGCTTGGAGAGTTTTTCGGTACTCGCACAGATTTTACATTTTCTTGGTACTCGCCCGGATTCTACCATTTTCCGGAACTGACACTGATTCTACCCTTTTTCGGTACTTACCCGGACAGTTTTTCGGTAGTCTCACGGATTCTACCTTTTCCTGGTACTCTCCCGGATTCTACCATTTTACGGTACTCACACTGATTCTACCCTTTTCCGGTATTCGCCCAGACAATTTTTCAGTACTCGCACGGATTCTACCTTTTCCCGGTACTCTCCCTGATTCTACTATTTTTCGGTACTCACACTGATTCTACCATTTTAAGGTACTCACACGGATTCTACTTTTTCCTGGTACTTGCCCGGACAATTTTTCGGTACTCAAACAGATTCTACCTTTTCCCGGTACTCGCCCTGATTCTACCATTTTCCGGTACTCACATTGATTCTACCATTTTTTGGTAGTCGTCCGGACAGTTTTTTGATATTCGCACGGATTCTACCTTTCCCTGGTACTCCCCCGGATTCTACGTTTTTCCGGTACTCACCCGGAATCTACCATTTTCCGGTACTCACATTGATTCTACCCTTTTTCGGTACTCGCCTGGACAATTTTTCGGTACTGGCACGAATTCTACCTTTCCTTGGTACTCGCCCAGATTCTACGATTTTTCGATACTCGCCCAGATTCTACCATTTTCCGACACTCACACTAATTCTACTATAGTCCGGTACTCGCCCGAACATATTTTTGGTACTTGCAAGGATTCTACCTTTTCCTTGTACTCGCCCAAAATCTACTATTTTCCGCTACTAACACTCTTTCTACCCTTTTTTGGTACTATGCCAAACAGTTTTTCAGTACTCGCACGGATTCTACGTTTTCCCGGTACTCGCCCGGATTCTACGTTTTTCTGGTACTCCCCCGGAATCTACCATTTTCCGGTACTCACACTGATTCTACCCTTTTTAGGTACTCGCACCGACAGTTTTTTCGGTACTCGCATGGATTCTACCTTTCCCCGGTACTCGCCCGAATTCTACGATTTTCCGGAACTCGCCTGGATTCTACCATTTTTCGGTACTCACACTGATTCTACCATTGTCCGGTACTCGCCCAGACAGTTTTTTGGTACTCACACGGATTCTACCTTTTTCTGGTACTCGCCCGGAATCTACTATTTTCCGTTACACACACTGATTCTACCGTTTTTCGGTACTCGCCGGGACAGTTTTTTGGTACTCGCACGGATTCTACCTTTCCCCGGTACTCGCTCGGATTCTACGATTTTCCGGGGTACTCGCCCGAATTTTACAATTTTACGGTACCGACACTAATTTTACCCTTTTCCGGTACTCGCCCAGACTGTTTTTTTGTACTCGCCTGGATTCTACCATTTTTCGGTACTCACACTGATTCTACCCTTTTCCGGTAACCGCACAAACAGTTTTACCGTACACGCACGGATTCTACCTTTTCCCTATACTCGCCAAGATTCTATCACTTTTCAGTACTCCCACGGATGCTACCCTTTTCCGATACTCATTCGGACAATTTTTCGGTACTCGCACAGATTCTTCCTTTTCCCGGTACTCGAACGTAATCTACGATTTCCCATACTCACACTGATTCTACCCTTTTCAAGTACTCGCCCAGACAGTTTTTCGATACTCGCAAGGATTCTACCTTTCCCCGGTACTCACATGGATTCTACGATTTTGCGGTACTCACCTGGATTCTACAATTTTCCGATACTCAGACCGATTCTACCTTTTTCTAGTACTCGCACGGATTCTAGCTTTTCCCGGTACTGGCCCTGATTCTACTATTTTCCGGTACTCACATTGATTCTACCCTTTTTCGATACTCGCCCGGACAGTTTTTCGGTACTCACACGGATTCTACCTTTTCCTGATAATCGCCCGGATTCTACCTTTTTTTCGGTACACACACTGATTCTACCCTTTTCCGATACCCGTCCAGACAGTTTTACGGTACTCGAACGGATTCTATCTTTTCCTGATACTCGCCCAGATTCTATCATTCTTCGATACTCGCATGGATTCTATCCATTTCCGATACTCGCCCAGACAGTTTTTCGATATTCGCACGGATTCTACCTTTTCCTGGTACTCGCCCGGATTCTACCCTTTTTCGATACTCACACTGATTCTACCCTTTTCCGGTACTCACCAGGACAGTTTTTCGATATTCGCACGGATTCTACCTTTCCCCGGTACTCGCCCAGATCCTACGATTTTGCGGTACTCACCTGGATTCTACAATTTTTCGATACTCAAACTGATTCTACCTTTTTCTGGTACTCGCCTTGGAACTTTTTCGGTACTCGCACGGATTCTACCTTTTCCCAGTACTCACCCTGATTCAACTATTTTTTGGTAGTAACACTGATTCTACCCTTTTCCGATATTTTCCCGGACCGTTTTTCGATACTCGCACCGATTCTACCTTTCCCTGGTACTCGCACGGATTCTACCTTTTCCCGGAACTCACCCGGATTCTACCATTTTTCGGTACTCGCCCGGAATCTACCTTTTTTCGGTACTCACACTGATTCTACCCTTTTCCGGTACTCACCAGGACAGTTTTTTGATACTCGCACGGATTCTACCTTTCCCCGGTACTCGCCCAGATCCTATGATTTTGCGGTACTCACCTGGATTCTACAATTTTTCGATACTCAAACTGATTCTACCTTTTTCTGGTACTCGCCTTGGAACTTTTTCGGTACTCGCACGGATTCTACCTTTTCCCAGTACTCGCCCTGATTCAACTATTTTTTTGTACTCACACTGATTCTACCCTTTTCCAGTACTTTCCCGGACCGTTTTTCGGTACTCGCACCGATTCTACCTTTCCCTTGTACTCGCCCGGATTCTACGATTTTTCGTAACTGGCACGGATTCTACCCATTTCCAGTACTCGCACGGACAGTTTTTCGGTACTCGCACGAATTCTACTTTTTCATGGTACTCGCCCGAATTCTACTATTTTCCGCTACTCACACTGATTCTACCATTTTTAGGTACTCACACCGATTCTACCCATTTCTGGTACTCGCCCGGACAGTTTTTCGATACTCACACAGATTCTACCCTTCCCCGGTACTCGCCCGGATTCTACGATTTTCCGGGGTACTCGCCCGGATACTACCATTTTCGGGTACTCACACTGATTCTACCCTTTTCCGGTACTCTCCCGGACAATTTTTTGGTGTTCAAAGGATTCTACCTTTTCCTGGTACTCGCCCGAACAGTTTTTCGGTACTCGCACGGATTCTACCTTTTCCCGATACTCGCCCTAATTCTACCATTTTCCAGTACTCACATTGATTCTACCATTTTTTGGTAGTCGTACGGACAGTTTTTCGGTACTCGCACGGATTATACCTTTTCCCGATACTCGCCCGGATTCTACGATTTTCCAATACTCACCCGGAATCTACCATTTTCCAGTACTCACACTTATTCTACCCTTTTTCGATACTCACCCGGACAGTTTTTCTGTACTCGCACGAATGCTACCTTTTCCCTGTAGTCGCCTGGATTCTACGATTTTCCGGTACTAGCCCGGATTCTACCATTTTCAGTACTCACACGGATTCTACCCTTTTCCTGTACTCGCACGATTTCTACCTTTTCCTGGTACTCGCTCGGATTCTACAATTTTTCGATACTCACACTAATTCTACCCTTTTCTAGTACTCGCTCGGACAGTTTTTCGGTACTCGCACGGATTCTACCTTTTCCCGGTACTCGCCCTGATTCTACCACTTTTCCGTACTTACATTGATTCTACTATTTTTTACTAGTCGACCTGACAGTTTTTTGGTACTCGCACAGATTCTACCTTTTCCCGGTACTCGCCCGGATTTTACGTCTTTTCGGTACTCGCCCGGAATCTACCATTTTTCGATACTCACACTAATTCTACTCTTTTCCGGTACTCGCCTGGACCGGTTTTCGGTACTCGCACGAATTCTACCTTTTCTTGGTACTCGCCCGGATTCTACAATTTTTCGACACTCAAACTGATTCTACCCTTTTCTGGTACTCGCCCGGACAGTTTTTCGGTACTCGCATGGATTCTACCTTTTCCCGGTACTTGTCCTGATTCTACCATTTTTTGGTACTCATATTGATTCTACCATTTTTTGGTAGTCATCCTGACAGTCTTTCGGTATTCGCAAGGATTCTACCTTTTCCAGTACTCGCCCGGATTCTACGTTTTTCAAGTACTCGCCCGGAATCTACCATTTTCCGCTACTGACACTGATTCTACCCTTTTTCGGTACTCGCCCGGAAAGTTTTTTGGTACTCGCACGGATTCTACTTTCCCGGGTACTCGCCCGGATTCTACGATTTTTCGGTACTCACCCGGATTCTACCATTCCCTGGTACTCGCCCTGATTCTACTATTTTCCGCTACTCACACAAATTCTACCATTTTTCGATACTCTGCAAGACAGTTTTTCGGTACTCGTACGGATTCTACCTTTTCCCGGTAGTCGACCTGATTCTCCCATTTTCGGGCACTCACACTGATTCTACCATTTTTCGGTACTCGTCCTGACAGTTTTTCGATACTCACATTGAATCTACCCATTTTCGGTACTCGCACGGACAGTTTTTCGGTACTCCCACGGATTCTACCTTTTCCTGCTACTCACTCGGATTCTACCATTTTTTGGTACTCACACTGATTCTACCCATTTCAGGTACTCGCCCAGATTCTATCATTTTTAGGTACTCGCACAGATTCTACCCATTTCCGGTACTCGCCTGGACACTTTTTCGGTACTCGCATGGATTCTACCTTTCCCTGGTAGTCGCCCGGATTCTACGATTTTTCGGTACTCGCCTGGAATTAACCATTTTCCGGTAGTCACACTGATTCTACCATTTTCCCATACTCGCCTGGATAGGTTTTCGATACTCGCACGGATTCTACCTTTTCCCGGTAGTCGCCCGGATTCTACCGCTTTCCGGTACTCACCCGGATTCTACCATTTTTCGGTACTCACACTGATTCTACCATTTTCCGATACTCACCCGGACAGTTTTTTGGTACTCGCACGGATTCTACCTTTTCCTTGTACTCGCCTAGAATATACTATTTTCCGGTACTCACACTGATTCTACCCTTTTCCGATACTCTGCCATACAGTTTTTCGGCGCTCGCATGAATTCTACCTTTTCCCGGTACTCGCCTTTATTCTACCATTTTTCGGCACTCATACTGATTCTACCATTTTTTGGTACTTATACTGATTCTACCATTTTTCGGTACTCACACTGATTCTTCCATTTTTCGGTACTCGCCCGGACAGTTTTTCGGCACTCCCACGGATTCTACCTTTTCTTGGTACTCGCCTGGATTCTACAATTTGCCGATACTCACACTGATTCTACCCTTTTCTAGTACTCGACCGGACAGTTTTTATGTACTCGCACAAATTTTACCTTTTTCGAATACTCGCTTGGATTCTACTATTTTTCGATACTCACACTGATTCTACCCTTTTCAGTACTCGCCCGGACAGTTTTTCGGTACTCGCTCAGATTCTACCTTTTCCCTGTACATGCCCAGATTCTATCATTTTTCGGTACTCAAACGGATTCTACTCTTTTCCGGTACTTGCCCGGACAATTTTTCAGTACTCACACGGATTCTACCTTTTCCCGGTACTCGCCCGGATTCTACCATTTTTCGGTACTCGCCCGGATTTTACAATTTTCCGATACTCACACTGATTCTACCCTTTTCTGGTACTCGCCCGAACAATTTTTCCGTACTCGCATGGATTCTACCTTCTCCCGATACTCGCCCGGATTCTTCCATTTTTCGGTACTCGCCCGGATTTTACAATTTTCCGATACTCACACTGATTCGATCCTTTTCCGATACTCACCCGAACAGTTTTTCGATACTCCAACGGATTCTACATTTTTCTGGTACTTGCCTGGATTCTACCATTTTTCGATCCTTTTCCAATACTCGCCCGGACAGTTTTTCGGTACTCGCGCGAATTCTACCTTTTCCCGTTACTCTCCTGAATTCTATCAATTTTCGGTACTCACACGGATTCTACCATTTTCCGGTACTCGTCTGGACAATTTTTCGGTACTCTCACGGATTCTACATGTTCCCAGTACTCGCCCAGATTCTACCATTTTTCGGTACTCAAACTGATTATACCATATTTCGGTACTCGTCCGGACAGTTTTTCGGTAATCGCACGAATTCTACCTTTTCCCGGTACTCGCCCGGATTCTACATTTTTCCGGTACTCAAACTGATTCTACCCTTTTCCGATACTCGCTCGAACAGTTTTTCAGTACCGCACGAATTCTACCATTTCCCGGTACTAGCCCGGATTCTACCATTTTTCGGTACTCAAACTGATTCTACCCTTTTTCGGTACTCGCCCGAACAGTTTTTCAATACTCCAACAGATTCTACCTTTTCCCGGTACTCTCCCGGATTCTACCATTTTTCATTACTCACACTCATTCGACCCATTTCCGGTACTCGCCCGAACAGTTTTTAAATACTCTAACGGATTCTACCATTTCCCGGTACTCGCCCAGATTCTACCATTTTTCGATACTCACGCGGATTCTACCCTTTTCCGGTACTCGCCCGGACAGTTTGTCGATACTCCCATGGATTCTACCTTTTCCTGGTACTCGCTCGATACTCTCACGGATTCTACCTTTTCCCGGTACTCGTCCGGATTCTACCATTTTTCGGTACTCACACTGATTCTACCATTTTTCGGTACTCGCCTTGATAGTTTTTTTATACTCCCATGGATTCTACCTTTTCCCTGTACTCGCCCGGATTCTACCATTTTTCGATCCTCACACTAGTTCTACCGTATTCCAGTACTCGCCCAAACAGTTTTTCGATTCTCCCACGAATTCTACCTTTTCCTGGTACTCGCCCAGATTCTACCTTTTTCCGGTACTCACACTAATTCTACCATTTTCCGATACTCGCACGGACAGTTTTTCGGTACTCCCACGGATTCTACCTTTTCCCGGTACTCGCCCGTTTTGTACCATTTTTCGGTACTCACACGGATTCTACCCTTTTCAAGTACTCGCCCAAGCAGTTTTTCAATACTCCCACGGATTCTACCTTTTCCCGGTACTCGCTCGGATTCTATCATTTTTCGGTACTCACACAGATTCTACCTTTTTCCGGTACTCGCCCGCATAGCTTTTAGGATACTCTCACGGATTCTACCTTTTCCTGGTACCCGCACGAATTCTACATTTTTCCGGTACTCGGCCGGATTCTACCATTTTCCGGTACCCACTCTGATTTTACCCTTTTCCGGTACTCGCTCGGACAGTTTTTCGGTACTCGCTTGGACAGTTTTTATGGTACTCGCATGGATTTTACCTTTTCCCGGTACTCGCTCGGATTCTACCATTTTTCAGTACTCGCTCAGACAGTTTTACGATACTCGCATGGATTCTACCTTTTTCGTGTACTCGTGCGGATTCTACTCTATTCCGGTACTCGCCCGGACAGTTTTTCGGTGCTCCCACGGATTCTACCTTTTCCCAGTACTCGCCCGGATTCTACCATTTTCGGAACTCACACGGATTCTACCATTTTCAGATACTCGCGCGGACAGTGTTTTGGTACTCGTACAGATTCTACCTTTTCCGATACTCGCTCGGATTCTACCATTTTTCGGTACTCACAATGATTCGAATCTTTTCCGGTACTCGCTCGGGCAGTTTTTCGATACTCCTATGGATTCTACCTTTTCCCGGTACTCACCCGGATTCTACCATTTTTCGGTACTCACACGGATTCTACCCTATTCAGATACTCGCGCGGACAGTGTTTTGGTACTCATACGGATTCTACCTTTTCCGATACTCGCCCGGATTCTACCATTTTTCGGTACTCACAATGATTCGAATCTTTTCCGGTACTCGCCCGGGCAGTTTTTCGATACTCTTATGGATTCTACCTTTTCCCGATACTCGCCCGGATTCTACCATTTTTCGGTACTCACACGGATTCTACCCTTTTCCTGTACTCGTCGAGACAGTTTTTCGATACTCACACGGATTCTACCTTTTCCCGGTACTCGCTCGGATTCTACCATTTTTCGATACCCACACGGATTCTACCCTTTTCCCGGTACTCGCTCGGATTCTACCATTTTTCGGTACTCACACGGATTCTACCCTTTTCCGGTACTCGCCCAGACAGTTTTTCGATACTCACACGGATTCTACCTTTTCCCGGTACTCGCCCGGATTCTACCATTTTTCGATACCCACACGGATTCTACCCTTTTCCGGTACTCGCCCGGACAGTTTTTCGATACTCACACAGATTCTACCTTTTCCCAGTACTCGCCCGGATTCTATCATTTTTCGGTACTCACACGGATTCTACCCTTTTCTGGTACTCGCCTGCACAGTTTTTACGGTACTCGCACAGATTCTACCTTTTCCCGGTACTCAAGTGGATTCTACTAGTTTTCGGTACTAACACGGATTCTACCCTTTTTCGGTACTCGCCCGGAAAGTTTTTCGATACTCCCACGGACTCTACCTTTTTCTTGGTAGTCGCCCGAATTCTATCATTTTTCGGTTCTCACACAGATTCTACCATTTTCTGGTTCTCGCCCGGACAACTTTTTGGTACTCCCACGGATTCTACCTTTTCCCGGTACTCACTCGGATTGTAGAATTTTTCGGTACAGACACGGATTCTACCCTTTTGCGGTACTCGCCCAGAAAAAATTTCGGTACTCCCACGAATTCTACCATTTTTCGATACTCACACAAATTCTACCATTTTCCAGTACTCGCCCGGACAGTTTTTCGATATTCTCACAGATTCCTTCTTTTCCCGGTACTCGCCAGGATTTTATCATTTTTCGGTACTCACACGGATTCTGCCATTTTCTGGTACTCGGCCGGACAGTTTTTACGGTACACGCACGGATTCTACCTTTTCCCAACAATCAGCTAGATTCTACCTTTTTATGGTACTCTCCCGGATTCTACCCTTTCCCGGTACTCGCCTGGACAGTTTTTCTATACTCCCATGGATTCTTTCTTTTCCCGGTACTCACCCGGATTCTATTATTTTTCGGTACTCACATCAATTCTACCGTTTTTTGGTTCTCGCCCGGACAGTTTTTCGATACTCCCACGGATTCTACCTTTTCCCGGAACTCGCCCAGATTTTAGAATTTTTCGGTACTCACACTGATTCTAACCTTTTCCAGTACTTGCCCAAAAAAAATTTCGGTACTCCCACGGATTCTACCATTTCCCGGTACTCGTCCGGATTCTAGCATTTTCGGTACTCACATTGATTCTACCCTTTTCTGGTACTCGCCCGGATAGTTTTTACGATACTTGCACGGATTCTACCTTTTCCCAGTACCAGCCCGGATTCTACCATTTTTCAGTACTCACACTTATTATACATTTTTCCGGTACTCACATGGATTCTACCATTTTTACGTACTCCCACGAATTCTATCCTATTTCGGTATTCGCCCGGACAATTTTTCGGTACTTGCACGGATCCTACCTTTACCTGGTACTCGCCCGATTCTATTATTTTTCGGTACTCACACGGATTCTACCCTTTTCCTGTACTCGCACGAAGAGTTTTTCAGTACTTGCACGGATTGTATCTTTTCCTAGTACTCGCCCGGATTCTACCAATTTCGGTACTCACACTGACTCTACCCTTTTCCGATACTCGTCTTGACAATTTTTCGGTACTCGCACGAATTATACCTTTTTCCGGTACTCACCCGGAGTGTACCATTTTTACGTACTCCCACGGATTCTGCCCTATTTCGGTATTCGCCCGGATAGTTTTTCGGTACTCGCACGGATTCTACCTTTACCCCGTACTCGCCCGATTCTACCATTTTCCGGTACTCACCGATTCTACCATTTTTCGGTACTTGCCCGGACAGTTTTTTGGTACTCGTACGGATTCTAAAATTTTCCGATACTCGCCTGGATTCTACCATTTTTCGGTACTCACACTGATTCTACCCTTTTCCAATACTCGCCCGGACAGTTTTTACGATACTCGCACAGATTCTACCTTTTCCCAGTACTCGCCCGGATTCTACCATTTTTCGGTACTCACACTTATTCTACCCTTTTCCGGTACTCGCACGGATAGTTTTTCGATACTCCCGCGTATTCTTCCTTTTCCCGATACTCACCCGGATTCTATCATTTTTATGTACTCACATAGATTTTACCCTTTTCCGGTTCTCGCCCGGACTATTTTTTGATACTCACACGGATTTTACCTTTTCCCGCTACTCGCCCGGATTGTAGAATTTTTCGGTACTCACACGGATTCCACCCCTTTCCGCCAATCGCCTGAACAATTTTTCGGTACTCCCACGGATTCTGCCTTTTTCTAGTACTCGCCCGGATTCTTCCATTTTTCGTTGCTCTGACTGATTCTACCATTTTTCGGTACTCGCTCGGACAATTTTTCGATACTCCCACGGATTCTACCTTTTCCCGGTACTCACCCGGATTCTACTATTTTGCAGAACTCACACAGATTCTACCCTTTTCGGGTACTTGACCAGAAAGTTTTTCGATACTCCCACGGATTCTACCTTTTCTTGGTACTCACCTGGATTCTACCATTTTTCGATACTCACACTGATTCAACCCGTTTTCGTTACTCGCCCAGACAGTTTTTCGGTACTCGCACGAATTCTACCTTTTCCCTGTACTCGCCCAGATTCTACCATTTTTCGGTACTTACACTAATTCTACCCTTTTCCGGTACTCGCCCAGACGGTTTTTACGGTACTCGCACGGATTCTACCTTTTCTCAGTACTCGCCCGGATTCTACGATTTTCTGGTACTCACACTGATTCTACCCTATTCTAGTACTTGCACGAACATTTTTTCGGTACTCGCACGGATTGTATCTTTTCCCGGTACTCGCCCGGATTCTACCTTTTCCATATACTCGCCCGGATTCTACCAATTTTGGTACTCACACTGACTCTACCTTTTTCCGATCCTCGCCTTAACAGTTTTTCGGTACTCGCACGGATTATACCTTTTTCCGATACACGCCCGGATTCTACCATTTTTACGTACTCTCACGGATTCTACCATATTTCGGTATTCGACCGGACAGTTTTTCGGTACTCGCACGGATTATACCTTTTTCCGGTACTCGCCCGGATTCTACCCTATTTCGGTATTCGCCCGGACAATTTTTTGGTACTCGCACGGATTCTACCTTTACCCGGTACTCGCCCGGATTCTATTATTTTTCGGTACTTACATGGATTCTACCCTTTTTCGATACTCGCTCGGACAGTTTTTCGATAGTCGTACGGATTCTACAATTTTCCGATACTCACACTGATTCTACCATTTTCCGGTACTCGCCCGGACAGTTTTTACGGTACTCGCATGGATTCTAACTTTTCCCAGTACTCACCCGAATTCTACTATTTTTCGGTACTCACACTGATTATACCCTATTCCGGTGCTCGCCCGGACAGTTTTTACGGTACTCGCTCGGATTCTACCATTTCTCGGTACTCGCCCGGATTCTACGATTCTCTGGTACTGACACTGATTCTACCCTATTCTGGTACTCGCACGAACAGTTTTTCGGTACTCGCACGGATTGTATCTTTTCCCGGTACTCGCCCGAATTCTTCATTTTCCGGGTACTCGCCCGGATTCTACCAATTTCGGTACTCACACTGACTCTACCCTTTTCCGGTACTCGCCTTGACAGTTTTTCGATACTCGCATAGATTATACATTTTTCCGGTACTCGCCCGGATTCTTCCATTTTTACATACTCTCACGGATTCTACCCTATTTCGGTATTCGACCGGATAGTTTTTCGGTACTCGCACGGATTATACCTTTTTCCGGTACTCGTCTGGATTCTACCATTTTTACGTACTCCCACGGATTCTACCCTATTTCGGTCTTCGCTCGGACAGTTTTTTGTTACTCGCACGGATTCTACCTTTACCCGGTACTCACCCAGATTCTATTACTTTTCGGTACTTACACGAATTCTACATTTTTCTGGTACTCGCTCGGATAATTTTTCGGTACTCATACGGATTCTACCATTTTTACGTACTCCCACGGATTCTACCCTATTTCGATCTTCGCTCGAACAGTTTTTCGGTACTCGCACGGATTCTACCTTTACCCGGTCCTCGCCCAAATTCTATTACTTTTCGGTACTTACACGAATTCTACCTTTTTCCGGTACTCGCACGGATTCTAACTTTTCCCCGTACTCACCCGGATTCTAATATTTTTCGATACTCACACTCATTCTACCCTATTCCGGTACTCGTCCAGATAGTTTTTATGGTACTCGCACGGATTCTACCTTTTCCCGGTACTCACCCGGATTCTACGATTTTCTAGTACTCACACTGAGTCTATCCTGTTCCGGTACTCGCCTGAACAGTTTTTTGGTACTCGCCCGGATTCTACCAATTTCGGTACTCACACTGACTCTACGCTTTTCCGGTACTCACCTAGACAGTTTTTCGATACTCGAACAGATTCTACCTTTTTCCGCTACTCGCCCGGATTCTACCATTTTTAGGTACTCACACGGATTCTACCCTTTTCCGGTACTTGCCCGGACAATTTTTTGGTACTCACACGGATTCTACCATATCCCTGTACTCGCCCGGATTCTACCATTTTCTCGGTACTCGCTCGGATTGTACCTTTTCCCTGTACTCGCCCGGATTCTACCAATTTCAGTATTCACACTGACTCTACCTTTTTCCGGTACTCGCCGGGACAGTTTTTCGGTACTCGCACGGATTATACCTTTTTCCGGTACTCACCCGGATTCTACCATTTTTACGTACTCCCACGGATTCTACTCTTTTTCGGTACTCGCCCGAACAATTTTTTAGTACTCGCACGGATTCTACATTTTCTCGGTACTCGTCTGGATTCTACCATTTTTCGGAACTCACACAGATTCTACCCTTTTCCGGTACTCGCCCGGACAATTTTTCAGAACTCGCACGAATTTTACTTTTTCCCGGTATTCACCCGGATTCTACCATTTTCTTGTACCCACACTAATTCTATCCTTTTTCGTTACTCGCCCGATCAATTTTTCGACACTCGCACGGATTATACCTTTTTCCAGTACTCGCCCGGATTCTATCCTATTTCGGTATTCGCCCGAACAGTTTTTCGATACTCGCACGGATTCTACCTTTACCCGGTACTCGCTCGATTCTTTTATTTTTCGGTACTCACACGGATTCTACCCTTTTTCGGTACTCGCCTGGACAGTTTTTCGGTACTCGTTCGGATTCTACAATTTTTCGATACTCGCCTGGATTCTACCATTTTTCGGTACTCACACTAATTCTACCCTTTTCCGGTACTCGCCTGGACCGTTTTTACGGTGCTCGCACGGATTCTAACTTTTCCCGGTACTCGCCCAGATTCTACTATTTTTCGGTACTCACACTGATTCTACCCTATTCTGGTACTCGCTCGGATAGTTTTTACGGTACTCGCATAGATTCTACCTTTTCCCGGTACTCGTCCGGATTCTACTATTTTTCGAAACTCACACAGATTCTACCCTTTTCCGGTACTCGCCCGGACAATTTTTCGGAACTCGCACGGATTTTACCTTTTCTCAGTACTCACCCGAATTCTACAATTTTCTTGTACCCACACTGATTCTACCATTTTTCGTTACTCGCCCGGACAATTTTTCGGTACTCGCACGGATTATACCTTTTTTCGGTACTCGCCCGGATTCTACCTAATTTCGGTATTCGCCCGGACATTTTTTCGGTACTCGCACGGATTCTACCTTTACCCGGTACTCGCCCGATTCTATTATTTTTCGATACTCACATGGATTCTATCATTTTCCGGTACTCGCCTGGACAGTTTTTCGGTACTCGTACGGATTCTACAATTTTTCGATACTCACCTGGATTCTACCATTTTTTGGTACTCACTAATTTTACCCTTTTCCGGTACTCGCCCGGATAGTTTTAACGGTACTCGCACGGATTCTAACTTTTCCAGGTACTCGCCCGAATTCTACTATTTTTTTGTACTCACACTGATTCTACCCTATTCCGATACTCGCCTGGATAGTTTTTACGGTACTCGCACGGATTCTGCCTTTTCTTGGTACTCGTCCGGATTCTAGGATTTTCTGGTACTCACACTGATTCTACCCTGTTCCGGTACTCACCCGAACAGTTTTTCAGTGCTCGCACGGATTCTACCTTTTCTCGGTACTCGCCCGGATTCTACCTTTTCCGGGTACTCGCCCGGATTCTACCAATTTCGTACTCACACTGACTCTACCCTTTTCCGGTACTCGCTTAGATAGTTTTTCGGTACTCGCACGGATTCTACCTTTTTCCGGTACTCGCCCGGATTCTACTATTTTATGTACTCACATGGATTCTACCCTTTTCCCGTACTCCCCCGGACAGTTTTTCGGTACTCGCACGGATTCTACCTTTTCCCGATACTCGCTCGGATTCTACCATTTTTCGGTACTCACACTAATTCTACCCTTTTCCGGTACTCGCCCGGACAGTTTTTCGATACTCCCACGGATTGTACCTTTTCCCAGTACTCGCCCGGATTCTACCATTTTTCGGTACTTGTTCAGACAGTTTTTCGATACTTACACGGATTCTACCATTTCCTGGTACTCGCCCGGATTCTACCATTTTTCGGTACTCACACTGATTCTACTCTGTTCCGGTACTCGCCCGAACAGTTTTTCAGTACTCGCATGGATTCTACCTTTTCCCCGTACTCGTCCAGATTCTATGATTTTTTGGTACTCGCTCGGATTCTACCCTTTTTCAGTACTGACACTGATTCTACACTTTTCCGGTACTCGCCTGGACAGTTTTAGGGTACTCGCACGGATTCTACCTTTTCCCGGTACTCGCCCGAATTCTACCATTTTTCGGTACTCACACTGATTGTACCATTTTCCGGTACACGCCAGACAGTTTTTCGGTACTCCCACGGATTCTACCTTTTCCGGGTACTCGCCCGGATTCTACCAATTTTAGTACTCACACTTACTCTACCCTTTCCGGTACTCTCCTGAACAGTTTTTCGGTACTCGCACGGATTCTACCGTTTTCCAGTACTCGCCCGGATTCTACCCTTTTCCGGTACTCGCCCGGACAGTTTTTTGGTACTCGCACGGATTCTACATATCCCGGTACTCGCCCGGATTCTACCATTTTCCAGTACTCACGTTTACTCTACCTTTTTCCGGTACTCGACGGGATGGTTTTTCACTACTTGCACGGATTATACATTTTTTCGGTACTCGCCCAGATTCTACCATTTTTACGTACTCCCACGGATTCTACCCTTTTTCGGTACTCGCACGGATTCTACCTTTTCCCGATACTCGTCCAGATTCTACCATTTTTCGGAACTCAAACAGATTCTACCCTTTTTCGGTACTCGCACGGATTTTACCTTTTCCCGATACTCACCCGAATTCTACCATTTTGTTATACCCACACTGATTCTACCCTTTTTCGTTACTCATCCGGACAATTTTTCGGTACTCGCATGGATTCTACCTTTTTCCAGTACTCGCCCGGTTTCTACCATTTTTCAGTACTCACACTGATTCTACCCTTTTTCGGTACTAGCCCGGACAATTTTTCGGTACTCCCACAGATTCTACCTTTTTCCAGTACTCACCCGGATTCTACCATTTTTCGGAACTCACACGGATTCTACCCTTTTTCAGTACTAGCCCGGACAATTTTTCGGTACTTGCACGGATTCTACCTTTTTTCGGTACTCGCCCAGATTCTACCATTTTTCGGTACTCACACTGATTCTACCCTTTTTTGGTACTAGCCCGGACAGTTTTTCGGTACTCCCACGGATTCTACCTTTTCCCAGTACTCACCCGGATTCTACCATTTTTTGGAACTCACACGGATTCTGAGGACCACTATGACCCATAAGAGTGTTGAATCCTCATAATTCAATTTTGAAGTTGATTCAACATCCCATTATAGAGAATCAATTGCACTCTTGTACTCTATGTAAACAATAACGAGACAAAGCTCAGGTCCGTAAGCTACTATCCACTACATGTAGACCCCTCCCATGAACTAGTGTCCATAATCTAACAAGGTTGTGTTACGATCTATCAATATTATCTCTCTAATCCTTAAGTTACATATCTCACTTATTATATGATCAACTAAAATACTCTAACTCCAATGAGCATATGTCAAATTCCATTAAAGGAATTGCTACAATCATAGTTTTCATGATCACATGTCCTTTGGATCATCCAAGGGAACACACTTTCAATCTCATGAGATATCATGGTTCCTATATTAAGAATTCATGTTGCCACCAACCTTGATCAATAATGACCCAATCTATAAGGATTTATAACCACTTTAAGGTTTCAACCATAGGTTAAAGCCTCTTATTGATTTCAACATAGGCTTGATATCATCTCAAGGTTCAGAGTCTATGCAGTATAGTAGTTTGGTGAATCATGACAATTGATAGTCTTACGTCATGATTCATCGTAAGTCCTATCTAGTGTGCATCACATACATTAGTGCACTCGTCATGGGAAACTCATCTCGATGGTTAAGACAAGTCATTTCTTCAATTAAGAGGTAGTACACTATAATCTCTGCTAGATTGTCCAAATTCATGAACTAACTATGGACAACTTATCTACATAAAAGGAACCCATGATTTGTATCTTCTATGCAACTCCTAATGCACCTTAGTTATATACAATGTAAGAGATATGGGTTGAATGCTCAAATCAATGTCAATGCGTAAAAAAGATAATAAGGGCTAAAGCACCACCACCCCCACAAGAAGTCTCTTTGGATCTTTTCAAGTCTTGCACACACCTTTTGCGGAATAACAAGCAGATACATTAGGAAAATCGGGAGGCTTGAAAGGGTGTTTTTTATCAAGGTAAGTTTTCCCCCTTTTGAAAGGTATTGTCTCTTCCACAAGGACAAGAGCTTTTTGAATCTCTCCTCCACTACGTCCCACACCCTTGGAGATTTGAAAGGAGCACCCAAGGGAAGTCCCAAATAAAAGGAAGGAAGATTCCTAATTCTACACCCCAAAATAGAGACGATATTCTCCAGATAGTCAACCCTTCCTATAGGGATCACCTCACTTTTATCCCTATTCACTTTTAACCCTGAGATCGCCTCGAACCATAAGAGCACCCAACTCAAGTAACACAGCTGCCCACTGTTGGCCTTGCAGAATAAAAGGGTGTTGTTAGCAAATAGAAGATGAATCAGATCCCTTTCTATTCCGTTATTATTTCCCACCTTAAACCCCTCAATGAAGCCCCCACTTCTGGCTCTGAAGAGCAGCTAGTTGAGAACTTCCATGACTAATAGGAAGAGATAAGGGGATAAAGGATCCCCTTGTCTCAAGCCCCTAGAGCTGTTAAAAAAGTCTGAAGGGGTCCCGTTGATTAAAATTGAAAAGTTGGCTGTGGAAATGCACCAACTGATCCACTTTATCCACTTCTGCCCAAACCCCATCTTGGACATAACTGAAACAAGGCAATCCCAGTTGACATGATCAAA
>JAAKHE010000898.1:86377-103798 GCA_011039315.1 Vitis labrusca | reverse complement strand
TGAAATCCAATTGAGGGATGCATTTGTGCAGCACCTGTTAGAGAATTGACTTTATGTTAATTCTCTAATGTGAGGAAGTGAACCAACTGACCGGAGCTATGCTTTTGCATGAAGAACCTCCCCTGTAAACCTGAATCTCCAAGGAATGCTTTTCTCCTTAAGTTATTTTCATCACTTGTTGTGTTGTTAATCTAGCTTAAACCTTTTCCAACCAAAGTTTGTGTTTTATTTCTTAAGCTAATCTTGAAATGAAACAGCACCAATTCACTTTGAATTGGTATCATTTTCAACTTGAGTACCCTTCCCAGTGGAACGATCCTAGAGCCACTATGCTATAGTAGCTTTGTATTTGCTACCCTAGTTCATGGTGTTATAGGTTAAAAATTTTGTTGATTACACCCGCCATCAAGGAGCACCAGCTGGACACACATCAGCTGAGACACCAATTAGGCATGAATCATATTGTCATCACATGATCTTGTGATTTATGCCTGTTATAGTCAGTATGTTGTATGCAACACTTACTATTAATCAAACTTATTCGAAATGCTAGTAGCATATGGAATACCATCCCAAGAAATCTTGGTCAACGATGGTTTATCTCTTCGTCTTAAACTTGAGCATTTCCCTCCATTGCATTAACACATAAAACTTTTAGATTTAAAAAAAATGTATAAAAAATAAAAAATAAAATAAACTTGCCTTGACATCATGAGCTACAAGATTCCCCATGAAGAAAAAAATGACCAAGGGTAATTTGAATAATGAGAATTTTGCCATGCCAAAACCCTTTTCAATTCTTGGCTACAATTTTGTCTATTATTATTTTTCACCCATTGGGTCCATGAAGAGCTAATACGTGGATATCTTGTAGAAATATGTGCCAAAGTCCTCCTAAGGGCCAACACGTTTGATGATCTGCTATATTGAAGTAGACATATGTGAACGAGCAAATGAAAAGCAGTACGATAGGAAGGAGACATAAATAACGGATGTTTATGTATTGTCGTGAAAGCATCACTATACAAATAATAAAACCAACAATTAATAATTAATATGAATTAAAACTTTAAATAAAAATTAATATATGAATAATATTACTCTTGAAACACTCATGCATCCCTTAAAACATCAATAAGCAATCTGAAATCATTAGCTTGATTCATTTTGAGCCCATAGCAGTTGTTGAAAATGTCGTGTAACACACGTGCAATGTTATTTTGGATAAACTGAAGATCTAGTCCCATATTGTCATCAAATGATCTTGTGATTTTCGTCTGCTAGAGTAAGTATGTTGTATGCAATACTTACTATTAATCAAATTTATGTGAAATGCTAGTAGCATATGGAATACCATCCCAAGAAAACCAGGCCAAAGAGGGTTTAACTCTTCGTGTAAAACTTGAGCATTTCTTTACATTACATAAACACATATAATTTTTAGATTTATAAAAAAAGAAAGGAAAATAATGTATAAATAAAATAGAAATGAATTAAACTTGCCAAGATATCTTGAGCTACAAGATTTCCCATGAAGACAAAAAATTACCAAGGGTAATTTGTATAATGAGAACCTGGCCATGCCAAAACCCATTTAAATTATTGTCTATAATTTGGTCTATTATTATTTTTCACCCATTGGGTCCATATATAGCTAATACATGGATATCTCTCAAAAATATGGGCCAAAGTCCTTCTAAAGGTCAACACTTTTAATGATTTGCTATATTGTAGAAGAGATACATAGGCGAGCAAACGAAAAGTAGTACGACAAGAAGAGGTCATAAATAAGAAATGCTTATGTATGGTCGTGAAAACATTACTGTACAACAAAAGAAAACAACAATTAATAATTAATATAAATTAAAACATTAAATAAAAATTAATATATGAATAATCTTACTCATGAAATGCTCGTGGATTCCTTAAAACATCAATAAGCAATCTGAAATCATTAGTTTCATTCATTTCGAGCCCATAGCAGTTCTTCTAAATGTCGTGTAATACACGCGCAATATTATTTTGGATAAACTGAAGATCTAGTCCCATATTGTCATCACATGATCTTGTGATTTTCGTCTGCTATAGTAAGTATGTTGTATGCAACACTTTTTATTAATCAACTTTATGTGAAATGCTACTAGCATATGGAATACCATCCCAAGAAAACTCGACCAAAGAAGGCTTAACCCTTCTTCTAAACTTGAGCATTTTCTTACATTACATAAACACATATATCTTTTAGATTTATAAAAAAAAAATAATGTATAAATAAAATATAAATAAATTAAACTTGCCAAGACATCATGAGCTACATGATTTCCCATGAAGACAAAAAATGATCAAGGGTGATTTGAATAATGAGAACTTGGCCATGCCAAAACCTTTTTCAATTCTTGGCTATAATTAGGTCTATTATTAATTTTCACCCATAGGGTCCATGAAGAGCTAATACATGGATACCTTGCAGAAATATGAGCCAAAGTCCTCCTAAAGGCCAACACATTTAATGATCTGCTATACTGAAATAGAGATACGTGGGCGAGCAAATGAAAAGCAGTATGTTAAGAAGGGGTTATAAATAAGGAATGCTTATGTATGGTCGTGAAAATATCACTGTACAACAAATGAAACCAACAATTAATAATTAATATAAATTAAGACATTAAATAAAAATTAATTTATGAATAATCTTACCCATGAAATGCTCGGGGATCCCTTAAAACATCAATAAAAAAATCTGAAATCATTAGTTTGATTCATTTCGAGCCCATAGCAGTTGTTCAAAATGTCGTGTAACACAGGTGCAATATTATTTTGGATGAACTAAAGACCTAGTCCCATATTATCATCACATGATCTTGTGATTTTCGCCTGCTATAGTTGGTATGTTGTATGCAACACTTACTATTAATCAAATTTATGTGAAATGCTAGTAGCATATGGATTACCATCACAAGAAAACCAGGCCAAAGAAGGTTTAACTCTTCGTCTAAAGCTTGAGCATTTCCTTACATGACATAAACACATATATCTTTTAGACTTATAAAAGAAAAATAATGTATAAATAAAATAGAAATAAATTAAACTTGCCAAAACATCATGAGCTACAAGATTCCCCATGAAGAAAAAAAATGACCTAGGGTAATTTGAATAATGAGAACTTGGTTATCCCAAAACCCTTTTCAATTCTTGGCTATAATTTGGCCTATTATTATTTTTCACCCATTGGGTCCACGAAGAGCTAATACATGGTTAATTTGCAGAAATATGTGCTAAGGTCCTCTGAAAGGCCAACACATTTAATGATCTGCTATATTGAAGAAGAGATACGTGGGCGAGCAAATGAAAATCAGTACAGCTAGAAGGAGTCATAAATAAGGAATGCTTATGTATGGTCGTGAAAAAATTGATGTACTAGAAATGAAACCAATAATTAATAATTAATATAAATTAAAACATTAAATAAAAATTAATATATGAATATTCTTACTTATGACATGCTGGTGGATCCCTTAAAACATCAATAAGTAATCGAAAATCATTAGTCTGATTCTTTCCGAGCTCATAGTAGTTGTTGAAAATGTCGTGTAACACATGTGCAATATTATTTTGGATAAATTGAAGATCTAGTCCCATATTGTCATCACATGATCTTGTGATTTTTTCTTGCTATAGTTAGTATGTTGTACACAATACTTACTATTAATCAAATTTATGCGAAATGCTAGCAGCATATAGAATACCATCCTAAGAAAACTAGGCTAAAGAAGGTTTAACTCTTTGTCTTAAACTTGAGCATTTCCTTACATTACTTAAACACATATTTCTTTTAGATTTATAAAAAAAATGTATAAATAACATAGAAATAAATTAAACTTGCCAAGACATCATGAGCTAGAGTATTTCCCATGATGACAAAAAAAAAAAACCAACGGTCATGTGAATAATGATAACTTGGCCAAGTCAAAACCCTTTTACATTCTTGGCTATAATTTGGTCTATTATTATTTTTCATACATTAGGTCCATGCAAAAGTAATATATGGATATCTTGCAAAAATGTGTGCCAAAGTCCTCCTAAAGGCCAACACATTTAATGATCTACTATATTGAAGCAGAGATATGTGGGCGAGCGAACGGAAAGCAGAACGGCAAGAAGGGATCATAAATAAGGAATGCTTATGTATGGTCGTTAAAACATCACTGTACAACAAATGAAACCAAAAATTAATAATTAATATAAATTAAAACATTAAATAAAAATTAATATATGAATAATCTTACTCATGAAATGCTCCTGGATCCATTAAAACATCAATAAGCAATTGGAAATCATTAGTTTGATTAATTTTGAGCCCATAGCAGTTGTCCTAAATGTCGTGTAACACATGTGCAATATTATTTTGGATAAACTGAAGATCTAGTCCCATATTATCATCACATGATCTTGCGATTTTCGCTTGCTATAGTCAGTATGTTGTATGCAACACTTACTATTAATCAAATTTATGTGAAATGCTAGTAGCATATGGAATACCATCCCAAGAAAAATCGGCCAAAGAAGGTTTAACTCTTCATCTAAAACTTGAGCATTTCCTTCCATTACATAAAAACATAAAACTTTTAAATTTATAAAAAAAAAAAGTATAAATAAAATAGAAATAAATTAAACTTGCCAAGACATTAAGAGCTACATGATTTCCCAAGAAGACAAAAAATGATCAAGGGTGATTTGAATAATGACAACATGGCCATGCCAAAGCCCTTTTCAATTCTTGGCTATAATTTGGTCTGTTATTATTTTTCACCCATTGGGTCCATGCAAAACTAATACATGGATATCTTGCAGAAATATGAGCCAAAGTCCACCTAAAGGCCAACACATTTAATGATCTTCTATATTGAAGCAAAGATACATGGGTGAGCAAACGAAAAGCAGTACGACAAGAAAGGATCATAAATAAGGAATGCTTATGTATGGTCGTGAAAACATCCATGTACAACAAATGAAACTAATAATTAATAATTAAAATAAATTAAAAAATTAAATGAAAAATTAATGTATGAATAATCTTACTCATCAAATGCTCGCGGATCCTTTAAAACATCAATAAGCACTCTGAAATCATTAGTTTGATTAATTTCGAGCCCACAGCAGTTGTCCTAAATGTCATGTATGGGAGAGGCAATATTATTTTGGATCAATTGAAAATCTAGTCCCATATTGTCATCACATGATGTTGTGATTTTCGCTTGCTATAATTAGTATGTTGTATGCAACACTTACTATTAATCAAATTTATGTAAAAAACTAGTAGCATATGGAATACCATCCCATGAAAACCAGGCCAAAGAAGGTTTAACGCTTCGTCTTAAACTTGAGCATTTCCTTCCATTACATAAACACATATTTATTTTAGATTTATAAAATATATATACATAAAATAGAAATAAATTAAACTTGTCAAGACATCATGAGCGACAAGATTTACTATGAACAAAAAAAATGACCAAGGGTGATTTGAATAATGACAACTTGGCCATGCCAAGGCCCTTTTCAATTATTTGCTATAATTTGGTCTATTATTATTTTTCACCCATTGGGCCAATGCAGAACTAATACATGGATATCTTGCAGAAATAAGTGCCAAAATCCTCCTCAAGGCCACCACATTTAATTATCTGCTATATTTAAGTAGAGATACGTGGGCAAGCAAACGAAAAGAAAAACGGTAAGAAGGGATCATAAATAAGGAATGCTTATGTATGGTCGTGAAAACATCACTCTACAACAAATTAAACCAATAATTAATAATTAATATAAATTAAAACATTAAATAAAAATTATTATATGAATAATCTTATTCATGAAATGCTCGTGGATCCCTTAAAACATCAATAAGCAATCTGAAATCATTAGTTTTATTCATTTCGAGCCCATAGCAGTTGTCCTAAATGTCGTGTAAAACAGGTGCAATATTATTGAAGATAAACTGAATATCTAGTCTCATATTGTCATCACATGATGTTGTGATTTTCGCCAGCTATAGTTAGTATGTTGTATGCAACACTTACTATTAATCAAATTTATGGGAAATGCTAGTAGCATATGGATTACCATCCAAAGAAAACCAGGCCAAAGAAGGTTTAAGTCTTCGTCTAAAGCTTGAGCATTTCCTTACATTACATAAACACATATATCTTTTAGACTTATAAAAGAAAAATAATGTATAAATAAAATAGAAATAAATTAAACTTGCCAAAACATCATGAGCTACAAGATTCCTCACGATGGAAAAAAATGACCAAGGGTAATTTGAATAATGAGAACTTGGCCATGCTAAAACCCTTTTCAATTCTTGGCTATAATTTGGCCTATTATTATTTTTCACCCATTGGGTCCATGAAGAGCTAATACATGGTTATCTTGTAGAAATATGTGCTAAGGTCTTCCTAAAGGCCAACACATTTAATGATCTACCATATTGAAGAAGAGATACGTGAGCGAGCAAACGAAAAGCAGTACGACAAGAAGGGGTCATAAATAAGGAATGCTTATATATGGTCGTGAAAAAATCGATGTACCATAAATGAAACCAACAATTAATAATTAATATAAATTAAAACATTAAATAAAAATTAATATATGAATATTCCAACTTATGAAATGCTGGTGGATCCCTCAAAACATCAATAAGCAATCGAAAATCATTAGTTTGATTCTTTTTGAGCTCATAGTAGTTGTGGAAAATGTCGTGTAACACACGTGCCATATTATTTTGGATAAAATTAAGATCTAGTCCCATATTGTCATCACATGATCCTGTGATTTTCGCCTGCTATAGTCAGTATGTTGTATGCAACACTTGCTATTAATCAAATTTATACAAAATGCTAGTAACATATGGAATACCATCCTAAGAAAACGAGGCCAAAGAAGGTTTAACTATTTGTCTTAAACTTGAGCATTTCCTTACATTACATAAACACATATTTCTTTTAGATTTATAAAAAAAAATGTATAAATAAAATAGAAATAAATTAAACTTGTCAAGACATCATGAGCTACATGATTTCCCAAGAAGACAAAAAATGATCAAGGGTGATTTGAATAATGAGAACATGGCCATGCCAAAGCCCTTTTCAATTCTTGGCTATAATTGGTCTGTTATTATTTTTCACCCATCGGGACCATGCAGAACTAATACATGGATATCTTGCAGAAATATGAGCCAAAGTCCACCTAAAGGCCAACACATTTAATGATCTTCTATATTGAAGCAAAGATACGTGGGCAAGCAAACGAAAAACAGTACGGGAAGAAAGGATAGTAAATAAGGAATGCTTATGTATGGTCGTGAAAACATGCATGTACAACAAATGAAACCAACAATTAATAATGAAAATAAATTAAAAAATTAAATGAAAATTAATATATGAATAATCTTACTCATCAAATGCTCGTGGATCCCTTAAAACATCAATAAGCACTTTGAAATCATTAGTTTGATTCATTTCGAGCCCATAGGAGTTGTCCTAAATGTTGTGTATGAGAGGGGCAATATTATTTTGGATAAACTGAAAATCTAGTCCCATATTGTCATCACATGATCTTGTGATTTTCACCTGCTATAGTTAGTATGTTGTATGCAACACTTACTATTAATCAAATTTATGTAAAAAACTAGTAGCATATGGAATACCATCCCTTGAAAACCAGGCCAAAGAAGGTTTTACTCTTCGTCCCAAACTTGAGCCTTTCCTTACATTACATAAACACATATTTCTTTTAGATTTATAATATATATATATATATATATATATATATATATATATGTAATAGAAATAAATTAAACTTGTCAAGACATCATGAGCTACAAGATTTTCCATGAACACAAAAAATGACCAAGGGTGATTTGAATAATGAGAACTTGGCCATGCTAAAGCCTTTTTCAATTCTTGGCTATAATTTGGTCTATCATTATTTTTCATCCATTGGGTCCATACAGAACTAATACATGGATATCTTGCATAAATATGTGCCAAAGTCCTCCTCAAGGCCAACACATTTAATGATCTGCTATATTTAAGTAGAGATATGTGGGCGAGCAAACGAAAGGCAAAATAGTGCGAAGGGATCATAAATGAGGAATGCTTATGTATGGTCGAAAAACATCACTATACAACAAATGAAACCAACAATTAATAATTACTGTAAATTAAAACATTAAATAAAAATTAATATATGAGTAATCTAATTCATGAAATTCTCGTGGATCCCTTAAAACATCAATAAGCAATCTGAAATCATTAGTTTTATTCATTTCGAGCCCATAGTAGTTGTCCTAAATGTAGTGTAAAACACATGCAATATTATTGAAGATAAACTGAAGATCTAGTCTCATATTGTCATCACATGATCTTGTGATTTTCGCCTGCTATAGTCAGTATGTTGTATGCAACACTTACTATTAATCAAATTTATGTGAAAAACTAGCATATGGAATACCATCCCAAGAAAACCAGGCCAAAGAAGGTTTAACTCTTCCTCTTAAACTTGAGCATTTCCTTCCATTACATAAACACATATTTCTTTTAGATTTAGAAATATATATATATATATATATATATATATATATAATATAGAAATAAATTAAACTTGCCAAGATATCATGAGCTATAGGATTTCCCATGAAGATAAAAAATGACCAAGGGTGATTTGAATAATGAGAACTTGGTCATGCAAAAACCCTTTTCAATTCGTGGCTATAATTTGGTTTATTATTATTTTTCACCCATTGGGTCCATACATAACTAATACATGGATATCTTGCAAAAATATGTGCCAAAGTCCTCCTAAAGGCCAACACATTTAATGATCTTCTATATTGAAGCTGAGATACATGGACGAGCAAACAAAAAGAAGTACAACAAAAAGGGATCATAAATAAGGAATGCCTATGTATGGTCGTGAAAACATCATTGTACAACAAATGAAACTAATAATTAATATATGAATAATCTTACTCATCAAATGCTCATGGATCCCTTTAAACATCAATAAGAAATCTGAAATCATTAGTTTGATTCATTTCGAGCCCATAGTAGTTTTCCTAATTGTCATGTAACACACGTGCAATATTATTTTGGATTAACTGAAGATCTAGTCCCATATTGTCATAACATGATCTTGTGATTTTCGCTTACAATAGTAAGTATGTTGTATGCAACACTTACTACTAATGAAATTTATGTGAAATGCTAGTAGCATATGGAATACCATCCCAAGAAAACCCGGCCATAGAAGGTTTAACTCCTCATCTAAAACTTCAGCATTTTCTTACATTACATAAAAACATATATATTTTAGATTTCTAAAAAAAATGTACAAATAAATTAGAAATAAATTAAACTTGCCAAGACATCATGAGCTACATGATTTCCGATGAAGACAAAAAATGACCAAGAGTGATTTCAACAATGAGAACTTGGCCATGCCAAAACCCTTTTCAATTCTTGGCTATAATTTGGTCTATTATTATTTTTCACCCATTGGGTCCATGAAGAGCTAATACAAGGATATGTTCTAGAAATATGAGCCAAAGTCCTTCTAAAGGCCAACACATTTAAAGATCTCTTATATTGAAGAAAAGATATGTGGGTGAACAAACGAAAAGGAGTACGGCAAGAAGGGGTCATAAATAAGGAATGCTTATGTATGGTCGGGAAAATATCCATGTACAACTAATGAAATCAACAATTAATAATAAATATAAATTAAAACATTAAATAAAAATTAATGTATGAATAATCTTACTCATGAAATGCTCGTGGATCCCTTAAAACATCAATAAACAATTTGAAATCATTAGTTTGATTCATTTCGAGCCCATAACAGTTGTTCAAAATGTCGTGTAATACGTGCAATATTATTTTTGATAAACTGAAGATCTAGTCCCATATCGTCATCACATGATCATGTGATTCTCGCCTGCTATAGTAAGTATGTTGTATGCAATACTTACTATTAATCAAATTTATGTGAAATGCTAGTAGCATATGGAATACCATCCCAAGAAAACCAAGTCAAAGAAGGTTTAACTCTTTCTCTTAATCTTGAGCGTTTTCTTACATTACATAAACACATATATCTTTTAGATTTATAAAAAAAAAAAAAAAATATAAATAAAAAAGAAATAAATTAAACTTGCCACGACATCATGAGCTACAAGATTCCCCATGAACAAAAACAATGACCAAGGGTAATTTGAATAATGAGAACTTGGCCATGCCAAAACCCTTTTAAATTCTTGACTATAATTTGGTCTATTATTATTTTTCACCCATTGGGTCTACGAAGAGCTAATACGTGGATATCATGCAGAAATATGTGCCAAAGCCCTCCTAAAGGCCAAGACATTGGATGATATGCTATATTGAAGCAAACATAAGTGGGCGAGCAAACGAAAAGCAGTACGACAAGAAGGGGTCATAAATAACGGATGTTTAAGTATGTCGTGAAAGCATCACTGTACAAATAATTAAACCAACAATTAATTATTAATAGAAATTAAAACATTAAATAAAAATAAATATATGAATAATCTTACTCATGAAATGCTCGTGGATCCCTTAAAACATCAATAAGCAATCTGAAATCATTAGTTTGATTCATTTCGAGCCCATAGTAGTTATTCAAAATGTCATGTAACACACGTGCATTATTATTTTACATAAACTGAAGATCTAGTCCCATATTGTCATCACATGATCTTCTGATTTTCGTCTGCTATATTAAGTATCTTGTATGCAACACTTACTATTAATCAAACTTATGCGAAATGCTAGTAGCATATGGAATACCATCCCAAGAAAACCCGACCAAAGAAGGTTTAACTCTTCGTCTAACGCTAGAGCATTTCTCTCCATTGCATTAACATATAAAACTTTTACATTTATAAAAAAAAATGTATAAATAAAAAAGAAATAAATTAAACTTGCCACAACATCTTGATCTACAAGATTCCACATGCAGAAAAAAAAAATGACCAAGGGTACTTTGAATAATGAGAACTTGGCCTTGTAAAAACCCTTTTCAATTCTTGGCTGTAAATTGGTCTATTATTATTTTTCACTCATTGGGTTCATGAAAAGCTATCACATGGATATCCTGCAGAAATATGTGAGAAAACCCTCCTAAAGGCCAACACGTTTGATACTCTGCTATATTGAAGCAGACATACATGGGCGAGCAAACGAAAAGCAGTACGACAAGAAGGGGTCATAAATAACGGATGTTTAAGTATTTTTGTGAAAGCATCACTATAAATATAATTAAACCAACAATTAATTATTAATATAAATTAAAACATTAAATAAAAATAAATATATGAATAATCTTACTCATGAAATGCTCGTGGATCCCTTAAAACATCAATAAGCAATCTGAAATCATTAGTTTGATTCATTTCGAGCCCATAGTAGTTATTCAAAATGTCGTGTAACACACGTGCAATATTATTTTAGATAAAATGAAGATCTAGTCCCATATTGTGGTCGCATGATCTTGTGATTTTCGTCTGCTATATTAAGTATGTTGTATGCAACACTTACTATTAATCAAACTTATGTGAAATGCTAGTAGAATATCAAATACCATCCAAAGAAAACTAGGCCAAAGAAAGTTTAACTCTTCATCTAAAGCTTGAGCATTTCCTATCATTACAAAAATACATATATCTTTGAGATTAATAAAAGAAAAATAACGTATAAATAAAATTGAATTAAATTAAACTTGGCAACACATCATGAGAAACAAGATTTCCTATGAAGACAGAAAATGACCAAGGGTAATTTAAATAATGAGAACTTGGCCATGCCAAAGCGTTTTTCAATTCTTGGCTATAATTTGATTTATTATTCTTTTTCACCCATTGGGTCCATGAAGAGCTAATACATGGATATTTTGCAGAACTATGTGCCAAAATCCTCCTAAAGGCCAACACATTTAATGATCTGCTCTATTGAAGTTGAGATACGTGGGCGAGCAAACGAAAAGCAGTACGACAAGAAGGGGTCATAAATAAGGAATGCTTATGTATGGTCGTGAAAACAAGATTATAAGCCAAATGAAACAACCAATTAATAATTAGTATAAATTAAAACATTAAGTAAAATTTAATATATCAATAATCTTACTCATAAAAGGCTCATGGATCCCTTAAAACATCAATAAGCAATCTGAAATCATTAGTTTGATTCATTTCGAAACCATATTAGTTGTCTAAAATGTCGTGTAACACATGTGCAATATTATTTTGGATAACTTGAAGATCTACTCCCATATTGTGATCACATGATCTTATGATTTTCGCCTGTTATAGTAAGTATGTTGTATGCAACACTTACTATTAATCAAATTTATGCGAAATGCTAGTAGCATATGGAATATCATCCCAAGAAAACCCGGCTAAAGAAGGTTTAACTCTTCGTCTAACACTTAAGCATTTCTCTCCATTGCATTAACACATAAAACTTTTACATTTATATAAAAAAAATGTATAAATAAAAAGAAATAAATTAAACTTGCCACGACATCTTGAGCTACAAGATTCCACATGAAGAAAAAAATTACCAAGGGTAATTTGAATAATGAGAACTTGGCCGTGCCAAAACCCTTTTCAATTCTTGGCTATAATTTGGTCCATTATTATTTTTCACCCATTGGGTCAATGAAAAGCTAATACGTGGATATGTTGTAGAATAATGTGACAAAGCCCTCCTAAAGGCCAAGACGTTTGATGATATGCTATATTGAAGCAAACATACGTGGGCGAGCAAACGAAAAGCAGTACGGCAAGAAGGGGTCATAAATAACGGATATTTAAGTATTGTCGTGAAAACATCACTATACAAATAATTAAACCAACAATTAATTATTAATATAAATTAAAACATTAAATAAAAATAAATATATGAATAATCTTACTCATGAAATGCTCATGGATCCCTTAAAACATCAATAAGCAATTTGAAATCATTAGTTTGATTCATTTTGAGCCCATAGTAGTTATTCAAAATGTCGTGTAACACACATGCAATATTATTTTAGATAAAATGAAGATCTAGTCCCATATTGTCATCACATGATCTTGTGATTTTCGTATGCTATATTAAGTATTTAGTATGCAACACTTACTATTAATCAAACTTATGTGAAATGCTAGTAGAATATGGGATACCATCCTGAGAAAACCAGGCCAAAGAAGGTTTGACTCTTCTAGTAAAGCTTGAGCATTTCCTTACATTACATAAACACATATCTTTGAGATTTATAAAAGAAAAATAATGTATAAATAAAATAGAAATAAGTTAAACTTGGCAATACACCATGAGCTACAAGATATCCCATGAAGATAAAAAATGACTAAGGGTAATTTAAATAATGAGAACTTGGCCATGACGAAACCCTTTTCAATTCCTCGCTATAATTTGGTTTATTATTATTTTTCACCCATTGGGTCCATGTAGAGCTAATACATGGATATCTTGGAGAAATATGTGCTAAAATCCTCCTAAAGGCAAACACATTTAATGATATGGTCTATTGAAGTTGAGATACGTGGGCGAGCAAACGAAAAGCAGTATGACAAGAAGGGGTCATAAATAAGGAATGCTTATGTATGGTCATGAAAACAAGATTGTAAGCCAAATGAAAACAACAATTAATAATTAGTATAAATTAAAACATTAAATAAAAATTACTATGTGAATAATCTTACTCATGAAATGCTCGTGGATCCCTTAAAACATCAATAAGCAATCTAAAATCACTAGTTTGATTCATTTTGAAGCCATATCAGTTGTCTTAAATGTCGTGTAACACACGTGCAATTTTATTTTGGATAAATTGAAGATCTAGTCCCATATTGCCATCATATGATCTTGTGATTTTTATCTGTTATAGTCAGTATGTTGTATGCAACACTTACTATTAATCAAACTTATGCGAAATGCGAGTAGCATATGGAATACCATCCCAAGAAATCCTGGCCAATGATGGTTTATCTCTTCGTCTTAAACTTGAGCATTTCCCTCCATTGCATTAACACATAAAACTTTTAGATTTAAAAAAAAATGTATAAAAAATAAAAAATAAAATAAACTTGCCTTGACATCATGAGCTACAAGATTCCCCATGAAGAAAAAAAATGACCAAAGGTAATTTGAATAATGAGAATTTTTCCATGCCAAAACGCTTTTCAATTCTTGGCTACAATTTTGTCTATTATTATTTTTCACCCATTGGGTCCATGAAGAGCTAATACGTGGATATCCCTTAGAAATATGTGCCAAAGTCCTCCTAAGGGCCAACACGTTTGATGATCTGCTTTATTGAAGCAGACATACGTGAACGAGCAAACGAAAAGCAGTACAGTAGGAAGGGCACATAAATAACGGATGTTTATGTATTGTCGTGAAAGCATCACTGTACAAATAATAAAATCAACAATTAATAATTAATACGAATTAAAAGATTAAATAAAAAATAATATATGAATAATATTACTCTTGAAATTCTCATGCATCCCTTAAAACATCAATAAGAAATCTGAAATCATTACTTTGATTCATTTTGAGCCCATAGCAGTTGTTTAAAATGTCGTGTAACACACGTGCAATATTATTTTGGATAAACTGAAGATCTCGTCCCATATTGTCATCACATGATCTTGTGATTTTCGCCTACTAGAGTTAGTATGTTTTATGCAATACTTACTATTAATCAAATATATGTGAAATGCTAGTAGCATATGGAATACCATCTTAAGAAAACCAGGCCAAAGAGGGTTTAACTCTTTGTCTAAAACTTGAACATTTCTTTACATTACATAAACACATGTAACTTTTAGATTATAAAAAAGAAAAGAAAATAATGTATAAATACAATAGAAATGAATTAAACTGGCCAAGATATCATGAGCTACAAGATTTCCCATGAAGACAAAAAATGACCAAGGGTAATTTGTATAATTAGAACTTGGCCATGTCAAAACCCTTTTAAATTATTGTTTATAATTTGGTCTATTATTAATTTTCACCCATTGGGTCCATGTAGAGCTAATACATGGATATCTCTTAGAAATATGAGCCAAAGTCCTTCTAAAAGTCAACACTCTTAATGATCTGCTATATTGTAGAAGAGATACATATGCGAGCAAACGAAAAGCAGTATGATAAGAAGAGGTCATAAATAAGAAATGCTTATGTATGGTCTTGAAAACATCACTGTACAACAAAAGAAAACAACAATTAATAATTAATATAAATTAAAACATTAAATAAAAATTAGTATATGAATAATCTTACTCATGAAATGCTCGTGGATCTCTTAAAACATCAATAAGCAATCTGAAATCATTAGTTTGATTCATTTCGAGCCCATAGCAGTTGTTCTAAATGTCATGTAACTGAAGATCTAGTCCCATATTGTCATCACATGATCTTGTGATTTTCGTCTGCTATTGTAAGTTGTATGCAACACTTTTTATTAATCAAATTTATGTGAAATGCTATTAGCATATGGAATACCATCCCAAGAAAACCCGACCAAAGAAGGTTTAACTCTCCTTCTAAAACTTGAGCATTTTCTTACATTACATAAACACATATATTTTTTAGATTTATAAAAAAAAAAATGTATAAATAAAATAGAAATAAATTAAACTTGCCAACACATCATGAGCTACTTAATTTCCCATGAAGACAAAAAATGATCAAGGGTGATTTGAATAATGAGAGCTTGGCCATGCCAAAACCCTTTTCAATTCTTGGCTATAATTTGGTCTATTATTATTTTTCACCCATTGGGTCCATAAAGAGCTAATACATGGATACCTTGCAGAAATATGAGCCAAAGTCCTCCTAAAGGCCAAAACATTTAATGATTTGCTATATTGAAGCAGAGATACGTGGGTGAGCAAACGAAAAGCAGTATGGCAAGAAGAGGTCATAAATAAGGAATGCTTATGTATGGTCGTGAAAACATCAATGTACAATAAATGAAACCAACAATTAATAATTAATATAAATTAAAACATTAAATAAAAATAATTTATGAATAATCTTACTCATGAAATGCTCAAGGATCCCTTAAAACATCAATAAAAAATTTGAAATCATTAGTTTGATTCATTTCGAGCTGGTAGTAGTTGTTCAAAATGTCGTGTAACACACGTGCAATATTATTTTTGATAAACGTGAGTCGTTCCCAATTGGTGTCTCAGCTGATTCATGTCCAACTGGTGCTCTTTGATTGAGAGAGTAATCAACAAAATTTATAACCTATATCATCATGCATTAGGATAGCTTTAGCTAATATAGCATAGTGGCTCTAGGATCGTTCACTGGGAAGGGTTTTCAACTCACAACTGATACCAATTCAAAGTTAAATTGGTGCTTTTTCATTTCAAGGTTAGCTTAAGAAATAAAACACAAACTTTGGTTAAACGATGTTTTGTTTCAAGCTAACTAAAAAGAAAGTAATGAAAATTACTTATGAAGAAAAACATTACTTGTTGGTTTGGGTTCACAGGGGAGGTTCCTTAAGCAAAAACAAAGCTCCGGTCATTTGGTTCATTTCCTCGCATTAGAGAATTAACATATAGTCAATTCTCTAACCGGTGATGTACAGATGCATCCTTTAAATAGATTTCAGCTCTATTTCCCTCTCACTGATGCAACTTGTAATGGCTCGTGCCTTTCACCTAACATTTGCTATTCAAGGTGATCTTTAACTTTGGACTTCCCTTCTCAAGCTCGTAAGAGATAACTAATGGATGTCTCCTTGGAGTCCAAAAGCTTACCAAGTGTTGGCAATTCTAGAAAATCCTACCTTCAAGTCACTTCCCAAAAGCTCGTAAAAGGTAAACTAGTGAATCTCCATGGACGGAGATCACTTGCCTTACCAAGTGTTGGCTCAAGTGAATTGAAGGTGTTTTAAGTTAACTAAAAACATAGAAATCATTAAAGGATCACACTTTCTCTTCATTAATGGCTGAAACCACAAAGCTATAAATTATTGCACTTGGAACCTTTCCCGGCAACCTTAACTCCAAGAAACTAAAAGTCTAGCCACTCATTCTCTGAGGAAACTTCCTCAAAGCTTGTTTGGCTAGTAAGAAAAAGAATGAGAAAACAAAAATATATATGAAAAATAGAGCAAGTGCTCTGTAAAATATATTTCTTGCAAAACTTTACAACGCGTCTGTGTACAAGCCTTGTCTTTCATTCCTTACATGATATCTTTTAAAGAAAATTACAAAACTATATATAAGAGGTTATTCACCCTTTGTTCTTACTTAAAGACTAAGGAATCCTATGATAGGTGGATTACAAGGAGAGTTTGGGGATTTAGACA
>JAAKHE010000898.1:51716-63618 GCA_011039315.1 Vitis labrusca | reverse complement strand
TCAACATTGGAGGGACACATGTGGAGAAAGCTTTATTAGACTTGGGGGCAAGTGTGAATTTGCTCCCATACTCTGTGTATAAGCAACTGGGACTTGGAGGATTGAAGCCCACAACCATGACCCTCTCCTTAGCTGATAGGTCAGTCAAAATCCCAAAGGGGGTGATAGAGGATGTTCTAGTTCAAGTGGACAAATTCTACTATCCTGTGGATTTTGTGGTACTTGACACTGATTCCACTGTCAAGGAAGAGAATTATGTGCCAATCATCCTAGGGAGACCTTTCTTAGCTACCTCCAATGCTATCATTAATTGTAGGAATGGGGTGATGCAGCTCACATTTGGAAACATGACATTGGAATTAAACATATTCTACCTATGTAAGAGGCATCTTCACCCTGAAGAGGAGGAAGGATTTAAGAAAGTGTGCTTGATCAACACTTTGGTTGAAGAGCACTGTGACAAGAGTTTAGAGGAGAGCTTGAATGAAAGCCTGGAAGTGCTTGAAGATGGGTTCCCTGAACCTTCTGATGTGCTAGCCATTATGTCTCCTTGGAGGAGACGGGAAGAGATCTTACCACTATTGAACCAGGAAGACTCACAAGGAGTTACTGTGGGGGACCCTCCAAAGCTTATTTTAAAGCCACTTCCTGTGGATTTGAAGTATGCATATTTGGAGGATGAAGAGAAATGTCCAGTGGTGGTTTCCTCAACTCTCACTAGTGATCAAGAGGATAGTCTTTTAGGAGTCCTCAGAAAATGCAAGAAAGCCATTGGATGGCAAATTTCTGATCTGAAAGGGATTAGCCCTTTGATCTGCACCCACCATATTTATATGGAGGAAGATGCAAAACCGGTGAGGCAACCCCAGAGAAGGCTGAATCCTCACATGCAAGAGGTGGTGAGGGGTGAAGTTTTGAAGTTACTTCAAGCGGGGATCATATATCCCATCTCAGACAGCTTGTGGGTGAGTCCCACCCAAGTAGTCCCAAAGAAATCTGGAATTACTGTAATCCAGAATGAGAAAGGGGAGGAAGTCTCTACACGTCCTACCACAGGATGGAGGGTGTGTATAGACTATAGGAGGTTGAATTCAGTGACTAGGAAGGACCATTTTCCATTGCCTTTCATGGACCAAGTCCTTGAGAGAGTCTCTGGACATCCTTTCTATTGTTTTCTAGATGGGTATTCAGGGTACTTCCAAATAGAAATTGATTTGGAAGATTAAGAAAAGACAACCTTCACTTGCCCCTTTGGTACTTTTGCTTATAGGAGAATGCCCTTTGGTCTATGTAATGCTCCTGCAACTTTCCAAAGATGCATGCTAAGCATCTTCAGTGATATGGTGGAACGAATCATGGAAGTTTTCATGGATGATATCACTGTATATGGAAGTTCTTATGAGGAGTGTTTATTGCATTTAGAAGCTGTTCTCCATAGATGTATTGAAAAAGACCTAGTGCTAAATTGGGAGAAGTGCCATTTTATGGAACAAAAAGGAATTGTCTTAAGACATATCATCTCCAAAAATGGCATTGAGGTAGATAAGGCAAAGGTGGAGCTAATTGTTAAGTTGCCACCTCCCACAAATGTAAAAGGAATTAGGCAATTCCTAGGACATGCCGGGTTCTATAGGAGGTTCATTAAGGATTTCTCAAAAATCTCAAAACCTCTTTGTGAACTCTTGGTAAAGGATGCCAAATTTGTGTGGGATGAGAAGTGTCAGAGGAGTTTTGAGGAATTGAAACAATTCCTCACAACTGCACCAATAGTGAGAGCCCCAAATTGGAAATTACCTTTTGAGGTAATGTGTGATTCAAGTGATCTTGCTATGGGGGCTGTTTTGGGGCAAAGAGAAGATGGAAAGCCCTATGTGATTTATTATGCAAGCAAAACTTTGAATGAGGCTCAAAGGAACTACACAACTACTGAGAAGAAGTTGTTGGTAGTAGTTTTTGCCTTGGATAAGTTTCGTGCTTATTTGGTAGGGTCCTCTATAGTGGTGTTCACTGACCATTATGCTTTGAAGTACTTGCTAACCAAGCAAGATGCCAAGGCAAGATTGATAAGATGGATTCTTTTGCTCCAAGAATTCAATCTCCAAATCCGGGATAAAAGGGGGTAGAAAATGTGGTAGCTGACCACTTGTCCAGATTTGTGATAGCACATGACTCACATGGTCTGCCTATCAATGATGACTTCCCTGAGGAGTCTCTCATGTCAGTAGATGTAGCTCCATGGTATTCTCACATTGCAAACTTTTTGGTTACTGGAGAAGTACCAAGTGAGTGGAGTGCCCAAGACAAAAGGCATTTCTTTGCTAAGATCCATGCCTATTATTGGGAGGAACCTTTTCTTTTCAAATATTGTGCAGATCAATTTAGAAGGAAATGTGTTCCTGAGCAAGAGCAATCAGGAATTCTTTCCCATTGCCATGATAGTGCATGTGGAGGTCATTTTGCCTCCCAGAAAACAGCTATGAAAGTGATCCAATCAGGCTTCTGGTGGCCCTCTCTTTTCAAAGATGCCCACTCTATGTGCAAGGGATGTGATCGGTGTCAAAGGCTTGGTAAGCTAACACGCCGAAATATGATGCCCTTGAACCCCATCCTAATAGTGGATATCTTTGATGTCTGGGGAATAGACTTCATGGGACCATTTCCAATGTCGTTTGGACATTCCTACATTTTGGTGGGAGTGGATTATGTCTCTAAGTGGGTAGAAGCAACCCCATATAGGAGCAATGATCATAAGGTGGTTCTTAAATTCCTCAAGGACAATATCTTTTCAAGATTTGGAGTGCCAAAGGCCATTATAAGTGATGGGGGAACCCACTTTTGCAATAAACCTTTTGAGACTCTTCTAACCAAGTATGGGGTTAAGCACAAGGTAGCTACACCTTATCACCCTCAAACAAGTGGCCAAGTTGAGTTGGCCAACCGTGAGATCAAGAATATATTGATGAAGGTGGTCAATGTGAATAGGAAGGATTGGTCTATCAAGCTCCTGGATTCCTTATGGGCTTATAGGACCGCTTACAAGACCATTCTAGGAATGTCTCCCTATCGCCTTGTTTATGGCAAAGCGTGTCATCTTCCAGTGGAGATTGAGTATAAAGCATGGTGGGCAATCAAAAAGCTCAACATGGATTTGACAAGAGCCGGGTTAAAGAGATGTTTGGATTTGAATGAATTGGAGGAAATGAGGAATGATGCATACCTCAATTCAAAAATTGCAAAAGCAAGATTGAAAAAATGGCATGATCAATTGGTAAATCAGAAGAATTTGACCAAGGGACAAAGAGTTTTGCTTTATGACTCTAAACTTCATCTTTTTCCAGGAAAATTGAAATCCAGGTGGACGGGTCCTTTCATAATTCATGAAGTGCATCCCAATGGAGTGGTGGAAGTATTCAATCCCACAGGCAATCAAACCTTCAAAGTCAATGGCCATCGTCTCAAGCCATTCATAGAGCCTTACAGTACAGACAAGGAGGAGATCAACCTCCTTGAACCACCACAACTCTGAGTGAAAGCAGGGTATCATGGGCTAAATAAGTCCATGAATTTTTTGCTATAGTTTTATAGTTATATCATTATTTTTATTTCTTTTTATTATAATTCTTACTCAATCTTAGTTTATTTTGTCTTAATTCAAGTCAATTTTGATGATAAATTTCAGAAAAAAATCATGAAAGATGTGGAGAACTCTTCAAAAGCAAGACAAGGGAGTAAAACCAAGGAAACAGAGCACTGCATTTCAAGGTGCGAGAATTTCGCACAGCTGATTTCAAGGTGCGAAAATTTCGCACACCTTATTTCAAGGTGCGAAATCCTCGGTCCAAAGGGAGCCATTTTCGCACACCTCAAAAACAAGGTGCGAAATTTATCTCAAGGTGCGAAAACTGATTTCAAGGTGCGAAATTCCCTAAAAGCCATTTTCGCACACCACTGTTCAAGGTGCGAAAATTTTCGCACAGTGCGAAATCCACTCCTGGCACACGAGTGCCATTTTCGCACACCTCAAGCCAATTTTCGCACCGTGCGAAACAAGGTGCGAAATTTTCGCACAGTGCGAAATTGAGTGCGAAATGCATTTTAAGGTGCGAATTCTTCAGTCCAAAGGGTGCCATTTTCGCACACCTAATTTCAAGGTGCGAAAATTTGCACACCTCATTTCAAGGTGCGAATTCCTCAGTCCAAGGGGTAGGATTTTCGCACACCCAAACCCAAGGTGT
The DNA here is from genome assembly GCA_011039315.1 of Vitis labrusca. Taxonomy (NCBI): domain Eukaryota; kingdom Viridiplantae; phylum Streptophyta; class Magnoliopsida; order Vitales; family Vitaceae; genus Vitis; species Vitis labrusca. The sequence continues at coordinate 59,383 of JAAKHE010000898.1, read as the reverse complement.
GAAATTTTAAAGTCCAAGGTGCGGAAATTTCGCACGGTAAAATTTTAAGTTCCAAAAATTTTAAACTGACTTTTAAATTAAAATTTTACCCCCGAAATTGTGCCTAACGTCCAAAAACGACTTTTTGGTTACCTTGGAAAATTTTTAAACATCAAAACCCCCCCCCAAACCCCATTCCTATATAAGCCCTTGAAGCCCAGGACCTCAACAGTCTACTCCGCGCACCAGCTGAGGAGCCTCTGGAACCCCAAACAGCCACCTCCCTTCATTTCAGCCATGCCAAAGACCAGAGGAGGCCTTTCTGCCTCCCCATCAACACCGACGCCTCGACCACATCAAGCCGCCATGGGAGGCGCCGCTTCGCCACCTATTCAGGCACCGGCCATTCCCCCATCTGAGAGGGGAACCCCTTCTCAGCGCCGATACCCCACCAGGAGGCCACCCACTGAACCTGTGCCACCCGCCGACCAAGCTCAAAGACCTGCTTCTCGGCCCCCTGCGAAGAGAACCAAGTTCTCGGGTCCTGGAGAGCCATCTCATGTGCCTCAGGTAGAGCCGCCTACAGAGGAACCTCGAATTCCTGTGGAGATTACTCCCGAGACCCTTATCAGGCGTCCCATGATAGCCGGACCACCGATAGAGGGCAACTTGGATTGCAGAGATCGATCCTTCCACTCCGAGACCTACTTTGATATAGAGGCCCTCAGACAGCAGCCAGAGCTCAGAGATTCATTCCGACTGCTACAGAGATATCACATGGAGGATCTTCTCACTCCTAGGCAATTCTACTATCCTAGAGTAGTTATAGATTTTTATCAATCTATGACTACTCGAGGCCTCCGCAATCCTACCCTCATCCAATTTACCATAGACGGATGCCAGGGTGCCATTGGAGCTCGCCACATTGCTGAGGCCCTCCGTATACCTTATGAGCCTGTGATTCAGGCAGACTTCAGGGAGTGGTCCTCATTTTCTCAGAGCGACATGGTCCGTATTTTGTCCAGGGGGACTTCTACAGCCTCAGTGTTGACTAGGAGAGAGCTTCCATCTGGGATGCTCCTTATTGATGTGCTCCTGCGTGCCAACATCTTCCCACTTCAGCATAAAGTTCAGAGGAGAGGAGCTATACTTGAGGCATTATTTAGGATTTCTGAGGGCTATTACTTCGGCCCTCATCATTTGATTATGACTTCTCTTCTTCATTTTGAAGAGAAAGTCCATCAGAAGAAGCTTTAGAGGGCAGATGGCATCCAGTTATTATTTCCGAGGCTCCTCTGCCAGATTTTAGAGCACCTGGGCTATCTTGAAGAGCCCCGACTCGAGAGGCGCCGCCATTGCCGAGAGGACTTCTCTCTCGACAAATGGCATCACTTGACAACCTACTTTGCACCTCCGGGAGCTTCAGCTGAGCCTGCACTTCACGGACCCCCAGTTATGCCCCCACCTCCAGAGCTACCCTGAGATGACCAGCTACCTCAGGCCCAGCAGGATGAGATTCTCACTGACACTACACCTCCTGCCCCTACAGCACACACCTCAGTGCATATGCCTGAGGCTATACATTCTACCTCCCCTATCACTCAGGGTGCTCCACCAGTCATGCCAGCTTCCCCAGCACCTCCTCCTTCATCTGAGCCCACTGTCACCGTTTCTCTTACGGAATTCAGAGGCTTAGTGCATTCATTGCAGACACTGAGCACTGCTCAGGATTCTATTATCCACCAGATGGCCACTATTCTTGCGCATCAGGATCAGATCATTGCTACTCAGGCCCAGCATACCACGATCCTTCATCATATTCAGCAGCATCTGAGTATGCAGACACCTCTTGGGCATGATACGTCTGCACCATCCGAGCCTCTAGTGCCAGATGAGGAGAGCTTACCAGCTGAGCAGCCCATACCAGAGGAGGAGATCAGAGCAGAGCCATCACATGACCCCACTCATATCTGATCTTTTTATGTTTTACTTGCTTTTTATATTAGACTTGTAAATCCCATCTTTTGCATGTTTTATAAACTGGGATTGGAAGTATTACTTGAAATCATATATTGTATATTTCTTTTCCAAGTTATATATATATATATATATATCTTTTTTGATTATATTCCCTTTTCTCATTACTCTTTTCTCTTTGGAACATGTGGTTTAAGGTACTCCATACCTCCTATACACTCAGACCTTGTCTCACTCAGGAGGTACCACTTCCTCCCTTTATTTTTAATCGCTTTTGAAACATTAGGGACAATGTTCAGCTTGGTTGGGGGGAGAATTGAGAAAGGAAGTTTTGTTGTTAATACTAAGTTATTTTGGTAATTTAGTTGATTTTTGCTTAAAGTTTAAAATTTTTAAAAGTTTTTTGAATCATTCTCTATGGTTGTTAAAGATAATTTTTCAAAAATAAAATAGGATAAGTCGAGTTTTAACTTAATTATTTAAGTCTTAGAGTTTGTTTTATGCTTTCAAAGTTGATAATCTATTGAAGCCTCTTTGATTTCGAATTTTTTCTTCCATTTCAAGCTTTACACACACTGTGCACATTAGATCCCGAATATATGATGTAAAACTTTCTCACCTTCTAAGCTTAGGAAAATTTTGGCTTGGTTCATTACTTAACCTCTCTTTAATAGTGTTGGGACACCTCATAAAGACCAATGAGTCTTTGAAAAAAAAAAACAAAAGAATAAGCTTCTATTCTTTCCTTGAAGCCTAAGCTTGATCCGAAGGGGTGGCGAAAGCCTTTAAAACCCGATGCCCTAAACCTTGATTGGTTGGGAGTCGTCGATCCTCTGCTTGCTACATAGGTGAATTGGTTAAGATTAGTGAGTAAAAATAATTGTAAATAAGAAGGTGTGTTCCTAACCTATTAAGAGTTGGATAATTTTGCCAATGTTCGAGAAAAGCTTAGGTTGGGAGGAGAGGATAGTTGTACATACTATATCCGGAAGCTAATCTCATTAACACTTAGCTTATTATGGCAGAGTTTGATTTGGAACCTTGAGTGTAGAGATTCTTTTGATACTTAATTGCATAATCTCCACTCTTTGTACTTTTTATTTAAGTTTTAGCTTTGACAACTCCTATTGCATTTTGAATCTTCATATCTTTAGTTCACCATGTGAGATGTGTTTTAATATCAGTCATGCCACTCAATTATTTTTTTTTGGAATGATTTGCATGACCTCTTTTATGTATATTATTACTTTTGCTTAGTTTTTCTCTCCTTAATTGCTAAGGGACTAGCAATATGTCGGTTGGGGGGAGTGATTACTACTCAAAACATGCTATTTTGTAGCTTGTAATTATCTCTTTTAAACACCCTTGAGTAGTAATTATTACCTTTTAACCCAATTAACATGTTAGGGACCCTTGCAATCGTTTCTAACAATTGTGTTAAGTTTTGGTGCTTTTTGATAGCTTTATGCTCACCAAAGCAATTTATGAATGAGGGAGAGCTAAATATGGTTCATGGAAAAGCTTTTGGAAAGCTTAAATTTATGAAGAAACCAAGCTTTGGAGCCTCAAAATCCTTTGCCTTAGTAGTTCAAAGTATGCAAGGAGAGAACAATGGAGAAGAGGAAAACAGGGTGATGAAAACAGGGGACACAGCTGCAGTCTTTCATTGCACTTTTGGAGCACTTCCCGAAGTCCATTTTCTACATTCTATATACCATTTCAAAGCTCAGAAAGTCAAGAATCCAACGATTCAAACCATGTACAATTTGGAGCTGAAATGAGGAAGATATGGCCTTCGGAAGACAACTGCATCAAGCTGAGGGACAATTTCACACGATGGAAAGCAAGGTGCGAATTCCTCAGTCCAAAGCATGGGATTTTCGCACACCTCAAACCAAAGTGCGAAATTGCAACTCCAACGTGCGAAAATTGGATATTTTTGCCGACTCTTTTTCTTCTGATATTTTTGTGTCTAAATTTCCATTTTCTCCTTGTATTCAGCCACTCATGTAATTCCTTAGCTAGGAAGTATCCAAGGAAGGGCAAAATTACCTTCCTATATAAATTCTCTTGTAATCACTGAAAAATCATCTTTTCGGGGAGCTTTCTCCAGGAGACCAACTATTGTAAATTTGTTACTTAGAAAAATACAGAGATCTCTTTTGCTTTCTTTTTCTCTCTACTATTTTCTATTTTCTTGGAAGCCAAACACCCTCTGAGGATGTTTTCCCAGAGGATGAGAGGCTAAACCAATAGTTTCTTGGAGTAAAGGAAGCTAGGTGAAAAGTCCAGATTAAAAGGTGGAAAGTTTCCGTGCATTAAATTCAGGTAGTTGGAGTCCATAAATGGCTTCTAAATTCAAAGTTTTGCTTTAAATCTCTGTGGATGCTTATTACTAGATCCATATCAGTCCATTAGTTATCATATACGAGCCATTGGAAAGTGATTCAAGGTGATAGTCCATAGTGTCTTAAGCCATTAATGGACCTTGACTACCATCTCTATTGACTTATATGGATTAAATTTTCATTGTCAAACCTATACCGGTTTGGGAAATAACTATAGGTAAAATCCCCAATGCGAGGAGAAAAATTCGGAATTTTCCACTTTGCATCCTGAACTTGAACCTAGCAACCTTTAGCTCCGGGAGACTTTCTTTCTTCCACTTTTTATATAGTCTATGTGAGTTTAGTTTTAATCACCACTTTCAAAACAATTTTATTCTCTTTTAAATTTCAAGTTTGTGCTAAAGGAAATCATCAGAATCAATTTCTAATTTAGAGTCTGTCACTGATAGAGTGAAAACCCATCCCTGAGTTCGACCCTAGAACTGCTATACTATAGTAGCTTTGCTACGCCAGTATAAGGTCATAGGATTTATAAATATTTTTGATTAAAAGACCCGGCTGGGCATCGAATCAAACATCTATGTAGTCCATCAGCTTTAGTTTTAGTGGGTCGTGGGCCATATGGTGCACCAGTTGGACAATGCAAGACCTCCGTTCTGTTTGATGAGTCTAAACCTCTAAAAAGCCTCAAATGTAACTATTGTTCTATGGCTCACAAACACTGGACAATGCATAACGTGTTGTGTTCCTCTGGAACATTCTAGGTTATTCCATTTTTTACATTTTTCCTTTTCGTTTTGTAGACCTTGACCTAGTTACATGATGCATGCATAGTTAATGCTACTTTTGGTCCTATTGTCTTTCTATGTGGTTGTAGACTTTTGTAATAAGGCTTTATAAGCTCTATAGGCTTGGGGCTCATAGAAACTGATATCATGAGATTAATTTAGGATCCACTCTCTCAGAATCTCTCTTGCTCTTTGTGTTAGCTGTAAGTTCATGACTATTTCAGATTCTATTAAAATTTCTATTAGTTATCTTGATTTTATCAAAATCATGAGCTTTTGTTTTCTACTTGAATTCCTAAATTTTCTTTTTGAAGATTTTTCTTGTCTTATCCCACTCCACCCAACTTTTCCTTTCTCGTTCTTTTGATTAGTATCTGAAATAATTCTTATTTCGTTGATCAATGTATATTCTTGCAACAAATGAATTAAAAATTTAATTTGTGCCCAATTAGTTTGGTGTAAATTTCATCCACATTTATCTCATGTAATTTTAATTGGAAATATTTGGTGTTTATGGAATAAACAGGAAGCTTGAAATTGCTAATCATTGGCATTAAATTGAAGCAGGTTTAGAAATGAAAGTTCTGGATCAGGAGAGAATGGATGAGAAGGAGAATTGCGGACAGAAGAAAATAATGTCTCCTTGTTTGGCTCTGAAGAAATGCTTGGAGGAGAAAAGGGTGACTACTCTAAAAGTGAGCCACAGTTAGAAGCATTTTGGTATTCTTCAGAGTTTCCTCGTAAATTATAAACAATTGTTAGGCCTGGTGCCACATGTGATGTTTAAAAAGTTGTTCATTAGATGAATGGAACCCATCTTTAGGCATGCTTTTTACTGAATAAAATATATGTTTGAATAATAATTTGCCATGCTTAACATATAATCTTCTTTTGAATTCTAGTTGTAAAGTTGGAATTAACTTCGAATAGCTTCACATTAATGGACATATTGCTGTTTTTTTAATTTGCTTGTATTGTTACAAAAGTATAAGGAACAAATTGATACTTCAGTTTTTCCTTATTTTACTAACCAAAAGATTGCAAACATGATTAACCTATGCATGAGCAGACATTCAGTAGTGGTTGTATGGAATTTATGTCTGTGTACAAGACATTTACACTAAGTGTACAAGGTACCTGTGCTTAACGTACAAGGGTGTACAAAGGTACCTATGTTGAAGTATTTGCAATGTTTTAAAATCATTTCCATTTTGAAAGGATGAGGAACATTCCCTCACACACATTCCTTGATCATGCACTCATCCCGTTCAATTTTATTACTTCATACATGTTGATTGGATGACCAACCACAATAATGATGAATAAGAACCTATACTGGGTTTCACTTCCCCCTTTTCTCTTCCCCATTTTCCCTTAGGCATCACATTGGAACATGGTAGCTCACCCATATGCACGCTTTTAGTTTTAGGTATGTCAAATTTTTACCATTGTATAAGACATTTACACTAAGTGTACAATACAAATGTGCTAATTATACAAGTGTGTACAATGCTACCTATGTTGAAGGATTTCAAATGGTTTTGAATAAATTGCTTGCTCATTTTATTTTTCTAAGGGTGACATTCTTCATAGACATTCCTTATTTCCATTTCTACACATTCATTGGATGAGATAGTGTGCTTATGATGAATAGAAACCTCAATTTGGTGTCATTTTTACCCTTTTCAGTGAGCCATGACATTGGAACGTGGTTAACCTGGCCATATGCACTAGTTCTATTGTATTTAGGTGGAATTTCTGCAACTGTACAATGCATTTACACTAAGTGTACAAGGCCAATGTACTAAAAGTACAAGGGTGTACAAGGGTTTCTATCTTACTTTTTCCAATTGTGGGGAACAATCCTCAGACATGTTGCTTGATAACACTCATTGCATGCATTTTATTTGATGTCTACCATGTTCATTCATCCTATTAGCTTCCCTAGTAATGATGAATATGAACCAAAATTAGGGTAAACTTTTAGGTCATTTTCCCTAGTCCATAGTAATGGAAACATTGGTTACCCACCCATATTCACTTGAAAATATGTACCTATTAGAGATTTGGTGATTGGACAAGGCATTTACACTAAGTGTACAAAGAAAATGTGCTAACTGTACAAGTGTGTACAAGGGTGCCTATCTTGAAGGATTTGAAATGCTTTTGAAAAAATTGCTTGCTCATTTATTTTTTCTAAGGAGGACATTCCTCATTTCCCTTTGTACACATTCATTGGATGAGATAGCGCGCTTATGATGAATACGAACCTCGATTTGGTGTCATTTTTCCCCAACTTAGTGAGCCATGACATTGGATAATGGTTAACCCAGCCATATGCACTAGTTATGTTGTATCTAGGTCGAATTTCTGCAACTGTACAAGGCATTTACACTAAGTGTACAAGGCCAATGTACTAAAAGTACAAGGGTGTCTATCTTACTTTTCCAAACGTGGGGAACACTCCTCACACATGTTGCTTGATAACACACGCATTGCATGCAATTTAATTGATGTCTACCATGTTCATTCATCCTATTAGCTTCCCTAGTAATGATGAATATGAACCGAAATT